>JAPYZL010127276.1:0-15458 GCA_030522825.1 Platygaster orseoliae
TATATATATATCATTTTAATGTAAAATTTATGTATTTTTAATTATGGTCTTTCTAAAAACGCCTTTCTTATGACCTTCAACCGTTCTCGATAATTTGAACTTGTAAAAAACTGACATCAAAACCCTGCACTAAAAATAAATCAATATAACAATTTCCTCGTAGCTCGTTTGGAGTGTCATATTTTACTTTAACAGAAAAAGGACATGAAAACTATTACGTTCCTAATTTGTCTGATAATCTCGTTCCTTGAGTTCGGCGAGAAAAAAAGCTTCCCACTTATCCGTGGGGAGCCAAAAAAGCTGGATGAAGAACGAGGAGGCGAGAGCTAAAAAAAAAAGATGTCGCGTCGTTGGCAGAGCGTAATTGGCGGCATCTGCGACCCCATGTTCGACTAAATTGATCGGGGTCTCGAGCCTTAGGATCGAGGACGGCCTATATTTGATGTAGTCACCACAGTCGAAATGAAATAGGGGAATTTATATTCTTTCTAGAGACATGCGACAAAACTTTTCTTGAAAATTATTTTCGATTCGTTTCTTCTCCCTATACACCTCCCTACGAAACTTAATGAATATGTATAAAAGAAATAACGATGAAACTCTCATTCACTTTCAGAGTGGAATCGACTGAAACCTAAAAAAAAAGAAGGTTCACTTAGTTTCTACGGGTGACTCGGGCTAACGAATTTCTCTGGAAATATCAGACCTTACGTATTCTTGAATTTTTGAGTTTTTTCATCATATATGATAATATATTCATTAGACACTTGCCTTTTTCATTCGATGGATTCATGAAAACGTTCTTTCGTTGAGTCAATAGAATTCTGAATACCTGAAAGTGCTGAGGTGAATTTGATTGCGATCTGGAATTGCCGTGAAAAGAAAGATTACAGATTCAATTTACTATTCAGCATTTTTGTTGAAATGTTATTTGCAATAAGTCGAATACAAAATGTAAAAAGCGGTTCTAGATATGTTTCATATTCGAGAGTAGATAAAAATTTTAGAAGCATTCAAAAATATCTAATGTAAATGAAGGTCAAATGTTGGAATAAAAAATTTTGATGAATTTGTTGAATAATCATTTACATGAAATTCAGCTATGAAGTTCAGATTTAAAAAAGAAAGAAGTGTTATTCATCGAATAAATAAAGAAAAAGAATGATAAAATGAGTATAAAGTTCAATATATATTAGAGCGTAATAAATGTTGTATACCTATATCATTAATAAAGTTATACAGTAGTTCACTAAAAGTATGTAATATTCATAAATAAATTTATCAGTTAGAGCATGCATATATTTTATTATTATTCGAAGCATACATGAAAAAATATTCATATATATTATTAAAAAGTATTTTTCTTTCATATTAAACGAACGTTAATCTCTTTGTAAAATAAATTCATCATGCCATAATTTTTTGAAAATTATGAAAAAAGAATTCCCCTATCATATTATCTTGTATTTTGAAATTGATAAGTCACGATATTCATGATTATAAAAAAAATTGTAATACAATTATCGTAATAACTGTATAAAAAAGTGTACAAATAATTAAATAAATATGCATATTTTATACTCATTATGTATATATTCGATTTGTTAGAAGTAAATCATTTCTCGATTTATAAATATGATGATAATGAAAATAAAATCATGATGATGCATCTGTATCTTACATAAGTTCTATTTAAATGTTTTTAATATTCACGCACTTACTCAAATATGTACAATTGAATATTGTATGCTAATCAGTAGAGATATGATAATAATATATATGAAATATGAAAATATTGGCAAATGAATATCCAGAATTTCAAAATACAGATTGATTTCTATTAATACATAAATATATACAATAATAAGTAATACATTTTCATATTTTTTCGTTTATAAATGTAAATATGGATAATATAAATATGTGAATTAAATGCGCTTTCGAAAGAAATGTGTCTCCATATAAAAAAAATAAAGCTAGGTTAAATATTGAATATTTTGCATATAATGTTTACAAGTAATTTCAAATCCCGTTCGATCATTTATAACTTATACATGGTTCACAATAGAGCGACAGATCAACATTATGTACGAAAATATTATCAAGTCCGGGAAAACTGTATGTATCATATTTTTTAATCAGCAAATAATCTTCTTGATGATGATTTTAACTATCTCAATTCTGATGAGCTCTATATTTTTTGTTTCAGGTAAGGAAAACCAGGAAAAACCCTTCATCTCATTCATGTAACGTAACTTTTCCGGTCGTGAAATCACTGACAAACTCAAACAAACCGGTTAGCATGCTACAACTCGTTACTCGTTGACCAATCGCAATAAATGTCATATTCGACTCGTCTGCTAGTAGTTGAAATACGAACCAGGGCAGCCGAGTCGATTTTATCCGCTGCCGTTAAGTAGTACGAGTACGAATTATGTCAGCCAATGAATGCCACTTGCAACTTTTCCCCCGAGCAACCCAGAGCACGTATTTTTCTCAATCTTTTTATCTTTTACTTTCATTTTACAAGCAATCACATACTCACGTACATTTTACACGAGCTCTTGCATTCCCATGACGCGGGAACACGTACTCAATACTATCCAAATGGAACGAGAAAAACATTTCACCGAATGCCCCGGGCAGGCCGCGGAGACCAAAGCGGTCGTGCAGGGACTCCGGAAAAGATGGGAAATCGACCTCGCCGCTCCTTTTATCTCGCCTTTCTAATTCACGTCGCTAGGTTACTGCGTTCATTATTTAATGACGTAGGGAAGATTGACATCAGCTAGATCCTGTCCGTTTCTACTTAATTTTTATGACGACTTGATTCAGGAGGTGTCGAGAATATTTAATTTCTGGTACTGAATGAAGTCCAAATTTTTTTCATGGTTCTCGATATTGAAACAGTAATAACACTAGTTGATTATATTACCTAGTAATTTTCAGGCTTATTCGTAGCAATGTTTTCAGTTGGGAGGGGGGGGGGGGTTACTATTGTACATAAATTTTTTTGCATTGTTAACATTATGCATACATTAGTTGTGCATATAGATTTTTGTGCATATTGGAATTGTTTACATTCATAAAAAACCATGTCCTTGTAATTATATTGACCTTAAATAAGCAAGTTAAAATCGACAAATGCTTCTTAAAAAGGCAACTGTTGATAATTATTGTATAACAATATTAACTTCATAATCATAAAAAAAGTGATTCATTAATACTTGTTAATGTAAACAATACTTGATTGTGTTACTGATATAGGTATTTTGATTCTCAAAAACAGCATGAAATTTTTTATAAGATCGACTTTATAAAATTCTTATGAGAAAAACTTTTTTAGAGTAGTGAGCTTGAAAAAACCTTATGAGTTATATTTTTTTGATAAAATTCTACTTCCTATAGAAATTTTTTTAAAAGAATTTTTCCATAACAATTTTATTCTGTATAAAATTTATAAAAAATTTATTACATAAAAAAACTTTCTATTTACTTTATTCGAACAGTTTTTCCATGAAAATGTTTTTTTTAATTTGTCAGGTTTTTTGCATTTTTTAATTTCAGTTGGTGATTATTTTTTTAGAGTTTACTTTATCAGTCGTTTTCGATGTGATTATCATTTTAATACGGTTTTTAAAAAAATATTTTGTGAAATATTTCATATTCAAATTTTCGATAAATAATGATATGTATTTCGTAATATCAATTTTATTTTCTGAATGGTTTTGAAATTTTTGAGGTATAACTGGTTTTTGTAAGAACAAAAATTTTTTTTATGTTATAAGATAGACTTTATAAAAAATGAATCGGATCAAAAAAAAAAAAAAAAAATTAGAAGAGACTGTGATTAGATTTTTCATTTCTTACACATATGTACTAGAGAATCTGTCGAATCGTTATATTCAAAGAGCTGAAATTTTTACTGTAAAAACTTCTTCATATGTAAAAAAAGGCTAAGGTTATATAACATTTAGCTTTCAAGTTACATTTTACATAATCTGTAGTGTTTTGCCTGTGCGTCATTGTTGATTTTCGGGCTGCCGAAAGTTTAAGTTTTGAAGGTTTTTTCAAAAAATTTGACTATGCTGAACATGAATCTGAAAATATGTGGGAGTGGAATATATGAAATTTTGTCTTCCAATTGAAAAGTAATTAAATTTACAAAAGGAGGCAAAATAAAAAAACATCGAAAAAAAAACTCTAAAATTTTCTAAAAAATTAGACGGGCTGTAAAAAATACACTGAAAAATCATTTATATCCACTCTCTCTATCTCACTCTACACTCGTTTATATCCGCGATTTCAATAGAATTTTCGGATATAAACGAGTATAGAGTGAGATAGAGAGAGCGGGTATGAATGAGTTTTCAGTGTATTATGAGCTGTTGATTTCTTATTTCTTTTCCTGTATTACGTGTAATTTTCGAAAAAAATAGACATTTTTCTCAACTCAACTTACTGTGTTCTATCATTTGATAAATCTACTACTTCACTCGACTCAAAATGTAGTTTGAGTGAAAAATAAACATGTTTGAACATTCAACCTAACCGTGGAGGTAAATGCCAAATTTTTTGCTGTGTTGTAATTTCAGTAAAAAGGCAAATCATGCTTCTATAGAAAAAAATTACTTAAGGGGGTAGTAGGGTCTAACACTTTTTAAAAATCAATTTTTTTTCTTTTGATTTTCTTATTGTAAAACATTATAAGAATGTTGTGTCAAATTTTCAAGTCAATATGACTCAGTGTTAATTGAAAAAATTGTTTCCTTAAACCGATATTACAGTCAAGTCCTAAATGATGAGGGTCCAAGCTAGACAATAGGAAAAAAGAGGGTATACCTCAAAAAATAGGATCTTCCATCTTTTTTCCTATTGTCTAGGCTAGACACTGTTCGTTTTTCCTATTGTCTAGCTTGGACCCTCATCGTTTAGATCTTGACTGTAATACAGGCTTTAGTTTTTATAGAGCAGAAACTTCAAATGCCTTTTTCTTGAAAACACGTTTTTAAAGTCCGTGGACATCGTCATTTGAAAACTACTTGACCGATTCTTTTCAAATTTTGTACATATTTTCTACATATAAAATACCGAACCCCAACGTTTTTCTTTTTTTTTTTTTACCTTGGGGAGATTTTACAGCTAAAAAATGGTGGATTTTTTTGTGAAAAATCGTAACTTTTACTTCAAACAACCACCAAAATTTCAAAAATTTTTTTAAAAAGTAAATAAAAACGTTGGGGTCTAGAAAAACATCTACTTTAAATATTTTGCTATGATTTTTTGACTTCACATTATTCTAGGCTGAGATACAGTGTCCACCGCAAATCATGATTTCTAAAAGGCGTCCTCGAAAGTGCTTCTTCACCGGCTTATTTCTCAATATTTTTCTACGAAAAAATTACAAAATGTTGTTCGAATAATGCTTTGTATAATGCAAAAAGTAAAAATATA
Organism: Platygaster orseoliae; assembly: GCA_030522825.1. Lineage (NCBI taxonomy): Eukaryota > Metazoa > Arthropoda > Insecta > Hymenoptera > Platygastridae > Platygaster > Platygaster orseoliae. The sequence goes on from JAPYZL010127276.1 coordinate 5,455, forward strand.
ATTTTTTCAACGATAGCTCCAAAAAAAATTCGTACAAATAGTGTTTTTTTTTACTCGTTAGACCCTACTCCCCCCTTAATTACTTATAAGAAAATAGTTATAACAGATCTACTCACAAGATGAATTTTTTCATCAATTTAGTGCTTTAAAAAAATGCACATACTACGAAAGTCTCACCTTTACCCACAGTCTTTATTACATTTTTAATAACAATGAAATTTTAGCAACCATTCTTGACTGTGTTATCTTAGCTTCTCAATCAATAAAAATTTTGGTAATTATTAAAAATTTTCTCAATTTCAAAAATTGTAATGTAATGTTTTCCACGAATTTTCGTAATTTCTAAAATTTCAGAAGTTTGTTGATATTGACTTATTTTTTACAGTTTCCTAAATAAAAATTTTTTTAACATCTTATGTCTATTTTCATTTTTTTTTTCTTTCAATGACGTGTTGATAAAATAAAAATATTTAAATGATTTACAAATTCAGATAACATAAACGTGAAATAAAATTTTTTTCAATCAATAGCTCTTAAAAATTGAAGGTTATGTTCATTTTTTGATTAATTTTCCTTATTCACCTATTCCCAAAATTGAACATCTATATATTTCTTCATTATATATTAAAATCACAACATTTGATTTTTAATAATTTGATATTCACCTTGTCACAAGAATTTTCTGTTGAGAATAAATCACTAAAAAAAAACCTCACTAAAAAAAAGCAATCCATGCCACAAGCAGGCATCCGCACATCATGCCAACCATCATGCTAAACACGACCATTGAATAGGAAAAAAACTCGGTAGCCCGATATTGATTGCGGCGAGCTTAGTTATTCCGATTTTCGCAGCTCTTCTCGTTTGGTATATTTTTATAAAAAAAAGTTTGCAATTGGCGTAAATGTATAGCGCCATTGAAGTGGTAACCGCTGTGTCCGGGACCGCACTTTGAACATGGACATTTGTTTGGGCGTTAAGTAAAAATTTCCTGCATGGTTCACAAGCTAAATTAGTCCTCCTCATTTTATAACGCTTTTCATCCGAAAAACACTGTTATTTATGAACATGAACTGATGAAAACCACCTTCCTGTAAATCATGAAAAACAATACGTTTTGAGAAACACGGGGGTTAGACAGCAACTATACTTTTCACTTTTCCATCAACATAGTGTCAGCCCCCCCTCTCGGGATCACCAATAATAGAATGCGTTTGATGATTGTTTGACGATTCTATGAAGATCTTAAAAAAAATTTTCTCGAACATCGCAACATAAGAAAAAATGTATCAACGTTTCGTAGAATTCTTGATTCTACCGAGAGTTTATGATATTATCAACAATCTCTGAACGGAGAAACTCCTTTTTATTCAAACAAATTCGAAAAATGTTTGTAAAATTATTATCATTACGAAAATTCATTGGCATCTACCACACTTCTTCGAATTCGCTATTATTTCACGAGTTTCCAGAAATTCTTTACATCTTTCAAACTCTGTACAGTTTTGGATGTTATGAATTTATTTTAATTCGACGAATTTTGAACATGCTACTAGCTATTCAAAATACTATAAATTTTTTTATGATTTTGACGTTCCATCACAACTTCTCAAATCTCTTATAGAATAATCGAAAATCCGGAAATGTTTACGGTCTTTTGTATTTTTTTTACTTTTAAAATTTTCAACAGAATACAAATCATCAAGAATGTTCCAAATCGCATCGACATTTTTTAAATTCACAAAGATTTTTTAAATCTCTCAGGATTATAAGCGAATCTATGAATTATAAATGTTTTTGATTTTCTAAATATTTAGAAATTGTAAAAAACAGTCAGATTCTTTCAAACAACCGGAATGTTTTAGAACTTCGTTAAAGCAATAAGAATTTTCAAAATTCCCTTCAATTTTTGACAGTCTAGAACTTTTTCGAAATTTCCCTTTTCTTTCAATCTTCAACATTAGATTAACTTTCCAAAGTGTTCAAAATCTAAAAAAATTTCTGTATATTATTTATAATGATCAATCAATAATGTAATATTTATGACTAAACTCTGATATTTTTTAATTTTTTTGATTTTCGAAAATGTTGAAATTCGAAACATGATATATTTACGAACTTGTAACAATATTCCACTTTTTCTTCATATTTTTCCTAGTTATAAGGATGTTTAATATTTTTTCAATTGTCAAAAATTTGAGAATGATTCAATGGTTTCAACGTTTCAAAATTTTCACGATTTGCAGCGAAATATATTTATAACTTCAAAGATTTTTGAATTATTTGTCTTTTCTATTCAAATCCTTTTAACTTTTTTACAACCACCAATTTTTGAAGTTGTTATTGCATTTCAATTTTTATGATTTTTCAGATACTCTATAATTATAAACGTTATTTTCTGACAATTTTGTCCAAATCATTCACATTTTTTCAATTTTTTAGTCACTGACGATTAATAAATTTTTCAGTTTGTTTCGAATAAAAATAATAAAATTTACAACATATTGCAAAATATTTCAACTTTCTTATTAGTCTACCACATCAAGATTTTTTTTAATTTTCAAAAATCATCATCAATGTTCGTTATTCATAATTAAGTTAATTTTTTTTTATGAAAAAATGAAACTTCATTAGAATTTCCTTCAACTGTCGAATTAAACAAAATTTTTATTACTGATAAAGTTTCTTTGTGATTCTCCAATATTTTAAAAAATTTTTTTTTTTTTTTATATAAAATAGAAAAGACCATTATGCATATAAAAAAAAATATGTTACTCTATCCAACTTCTTTTTCGCGAGTCTCAACTAAAAGCTACCTGAAAAAATTTCACTCGGCCAACCTTCTCTTAAATTAGAATTCATCACAAACTAAAATAAATTTCACTAATCTTGTCCTCTATCTGTCATACATATGCTCATCTTGATAAATTTCACTCTCATACTTTGGCCGCTTTCTTGGCCCAATTTCCGGACTCTTATTTCTCTCATCACTCGTGCAGGTGAACACATTGTTTCCAGAGTTCTCATTGAAAAGCGTCGCTTTTCCGAGCCAAAAGAACACGTATTTCTTCAGGAAAGACTCCACGAACTGTTTTCAACATGAACTTTCATTTTGCCGCTAATTGCAAAGAATACAATTGGCAAGCCAACGTTGTTCGAAAACAGGGCGCGGAACGTGGGAAGAAAAGCCGGCATGAGGTAAAAATGTGCAAGTTACGTTTTGACACAAATGAATTAGATCTTCAACTCTTACCCTCAAGACCTCAGGTAAATGATGGGTAACGAGCTCGAGTTGCAGTCGCGTTTCCGAATAAAAAATCAGCGATTACATTCTAAGTGAATAGCTTAATTTCCGGAACTCTTTACGTTTTTCGTCGGGCCAGGAATGAGTTTTTTGTAAAGGTTATGAACCGGAATTCGCGGTGCTGGCTACTTGAATAATGGTGATTTCATTCAGTGTTTCTTGTAAGGAAAAATGTTTTATACGTCCAAGAAAAACTGAGCAATGAAGGAAGGAATCTTTATGGACTAATTCACTTGCTCTGAAAAATTAAATTTTACTCGCGATATTTTTTTATCGCATTGAAAACATTAATGATACACATTTTTTATAGGTTGACATTATCATAAAAATTTTTGTAAAGAAATCATCTTTGAATGAAACTGTACCTTTCATTATTCACTTGCAAATGCTTTTCATATCAGTTGTTTTTTTGCGTTGCCATTGTCTCAAGATAAAATTCGTACCTTCCAAGCTGTAATTTCTTACAAAAGTTATTTAACAATGCTACTTCGCTCGGGAAAAAAATCAGCCTTATACTTGTGTGAAACTCTCATTGTGATTTCAAGCACTCTTTGCTTTTGCTTAACTTTTACAGTCGCACTCTTCAGCACTTTGTATTTTTTTTGCGACTTCCAGAAATAACTTGACTGACCGAATTGTTTAAGCTGCTTTTCTATGCCTTGAGAAGGGATGAAGGTTTTCCGAAACTACGACTTCTCAAGCTTTTTTCGGAATAAAAAAATTACATTATACTGCAATGTGAAATATGACAAATAAACTTTAAATTTTTTGAAGTTCTACTGTTTACAAAATCTATCGATTAATGAAATAGTTCATAAAAATGTAGTGTTATTTTGGATAATGAAAGATTCAACGAGTTATCAAAATAAAAATTCTTTTGTATATGAGTAGTTAGCAAAGAATTTTCAATTGCTTCACAAATCTTATTTTCTGAAAAAAATTCTACCAAATTTTTGATGCCCTTTTTGCTTTACACTGAGAGAAGAAAATATTTAATATTAAGATATGTATATTTGGATATGGCGAAATAGATATTTATTTGCCCCAAACGTATTACACTTTTGATCAAATATGTAGTAATGATGATCAACATATTGTGCAATTTGAATTTAAATACAGTTTGTTTGATGTCTCGTTCAAAGTACGGACAATTGAATTTTGAATTTACAATTTTTTTTTTTTGGTATTCCTTGAAGTTATTAAATTTTATCACTTTTATCATCATTTTTTTTATCATCATTTTCTTGCAGGTAACCAAATATTTCAAAACTAACAAGGTATTTTTAATTGTGTAGCACAAAGCACCTTTGTTACATATATTACATTTAGCTAGTTTTCGCATCGCAAAAAATTTTTTGAGTTTCTAAGAACGAGTTGGCAACTTAAAAAAATGTATTTCCATTTTTTTTCTGGGATAACTGTCAAAAAGTATAAGTTACAACTTCAAATTACTGATTTTGTGATTCAAAACTAATTTTTCTGCAACGAAAAGTAAAAATACATCTATTTCTAAATTTCCATAGTTCAGCGAAGAAATTCGGATAATTTTTTCGCGACGCGAAAATGAGCAAAATGTAGTTGGCGTCAATTTGAACCCAGGTTCAAATTATCATTCTCGCACCAACTTTAATACACGCGGAAATAAGTAGTTAAGTAGAGGTAAACGCGCACATTTTTCGTTGCAAACGATACCAGCCGCGATGTTTCAAAAGCCCTGAGTGAAAAGTATAGTCGTTTCCTTGACCGTGGCGCAATTCAGCGTAAAATGGTTTAATCGTTTTCCTCTGACAATATTTCCTCGTTCCATCCGGCGCCGCAGCCGCTGCCTCACTTTCCTTTATGATCTAATTGTTTTCCTGATGGAACGTTCGAGCAAGACAGATATTCGCGCAAGCTTCGCAGCGTGTACGCGAAAAATCGTTTTCGAATCACTAAGCCCGAATGAAAAACAGCGCACTGTTGAGAAAGAAACGTCAAAGTTTTTTCCAACTTGCAACCGCCAGGAAAAATAATTTGTTGCTTCAATTACGCGCGTGAGCTATTCATTCGAGTCTTTTAATAATATTTCGTTACAAGTTTGACGTGAAAAACAAGACGGAGAGAGGCTGAGAGAACTTTTCAATTAATTATTGTCTGAACTTGTTACAAGTTTTGTTTCAATTTCGAGGCTAGAACTTCGACGGCATTGCAGCAAACGTGAAATCGGTGCGATCTTCTTACATTAATTAGGAATTTCGTTTAGTTTTGGCGTACTTATAAGACGTTGTTGAATAGAAATCACATTTTAAAGCAGAAATAGTAATGAATTGATGTTCTTGTCATATATGGTTATTTAAATTTGAAGAAGATTGATTTTTCATGTTTTTTTTCTAATGATGATTTCTAATAAAGTAATAAACCAATGAAAACATGGAATTCTCATTATTTTTACTACATTTATATGAAAATAAACAGAGTGTCCCAAATTCTCATATACAAAAAAAAATTGGCAGATTCTTTGCAAAAATTAAAATATTCTTTCCTTGCTTTTTTTCATTAAACTCAAAATTAAAATAGTTATCCAAGTTTGAAATTCAAATAAGAAATGCGCTTTTTCGTCGAGTAAGGATAAAAACTACTGATCAAAATGAACTAAAATTCTCTCATTATTTTTCTGAGTCGAAAAGTAATTTACCACTTTTTTTAATACTCACAACCATTAAAGATATTCAAGTTAAAATTTGTAACTAATCAGATGCACCTGGATTTAAACTGTCATATCTTTTTTGATTTTGATTTTTGAGAAAAATAACGAAAAACTTTTTGACAAAGAAAAATGAGGAGAAAATTTTAGTAAACTTTGGTCAATGGTTTCTATACCCACTCCTCGTAAAAGCGCGTTCATTGGTTAAGTTTCAAACTCGAATATCTTTTTCGATTTTTAGTTTTTCGAAAAAAGACAAAGAAAAAATTGCCTAACATTTTTGCTAGGAATCTGCTTTTTTGTGTGTACGAGAATTCGGAACATTGAACATGAGCAATGATTTTTTTTTCAAAACACCAATTTGTTTTTCATGATGACACAATGTCGAAAAATTTAACAAGAATTGTAAAAACGAAATTCACTCAAATAAATTTTTATTGTATCAAGTTTTTATTATTTCATAATATGGCTTTCATTTTCAGTAAAAGTTTGAAATTTCTTGTAGAGGAATGAATTTAGAATCAATTAAATAATCCTCAAACATGAATTTTCAAAATAATTTTGGATTTCTGAAATTTGTCATTTGAAATGTCATTGAATTTCGTAAAACATTTGTGAATGTACTCAAAAAGAAAGCCATACAGTTTTTCTAGTATCGAAATGTGTATAATTCTTTTCGCTAAACTTTTTTATACTTTCTAGTATATTACTTTGCTACTTGTATTATTGACATTGTTCAAATTTATTGTATATTTTACAATACTACGCGAATTTCTGCTTTATAAAGATAAGTCCGGTAACTTCCTGAGATAACGAAAATTTTTATCATGCAAATTGAAACATAAACAGTAAAAAGTAAAATTATTTAAGTAGTATTCGCTGCACACGGATAATATATTCTATGTACTTGTTAAGAATTCGCATTCCGTCAGTTTTGAATTTTTTTTATATTATTTATTTAGAACTGTTATATATAAAGAGGTATTTGTACAATTTATGGAACAATGTTCGCTATACAATGTTAGGAGAAACAAGATAAAAATGACAAAATCTGCAATAGTGTTATAAAAGGTACGATATTCCAGTACATTTTACTATAAATACCCAAAAAGATATTTTTTCTAGATATTTTGTTGTAAGTTTTTTTTTCCACGAGTTACTTTATTCATTTCATTATTTTTATTCATACATTTATATACTCATACATATATGTACATATTTTTTGAAATATTAACATTTATTGGAATATTTTACTCAACATAATTTACACGAGATTTTTTCATTGCAACCATAGTGAACTGTTCCCGTTAGATATTTTATAGTCAAAATTTATTTACGTCACTGTAACCGTACGAAATGTGGCACTAATTACAGAATTCGACAGTTCAAAATTTTCCGCACATTTTCTTTCATCCCTCATTTTCTCTATTTTCATTCATATTGTTTCGATCTCGTTATACCCTCGTAACAACAGACATTGAACTTGAGCTGGCCAATAATTGGTAACTTGACTATAGCGAAATCAAACTGATAGAAAGCCATAAGCAAATGAATTGAGAATCCCGTAGGAAATGCGGGAAACTCAGGTTTCGAGGTCCTTGTTACGATTCCCGGCGGTTCTTGCAGAATAATTGCTAATGGTGCCCGGTTGTCAGTGGTTAACTGGACGAAATAATCCACGCCAGCGAGTCACCCACTACATGCATGACAAGTAATGAAGCATCGACAGGCACAAAAGACAAATTACGACGTCGTAATATAATTCATCATTTCACTGAAGCTGCCTCTGCATTCAATTAAGGGACTCAATAATTTCATTAATTACTTAATGCGTCGACTCTTGCGTTTCCGCGATATACGCCACTACCTGACGAAAGCAGACATTAACGTTACGATACGTACTCGGGAACTTGGCGTTGCAGTTGTTTTAGACAAAGCAAGTTGAACCGAAAGCGAGTCAAAGGAAAGTCGAAACGATAAAATTCTAGATGAAACGGATGGTAGAAAATAAAATAAGCTTGAACGAATTTCGATATTTCTACTAGAATGATGGAAAAACCACTAATTGCCAATTTCCAACGCTATTTCGTGAATCATTATTGATTTCTTAATTATTAACCGTGAATCGTTAAAGTAAGTATTGTTCATTTTGTCATGTTACCAGAGATAGTTGAACTTAACTACAGAGAATAAAATGGATTACAATCTTAGTGTATTGTTCAGAATTTGATGAATTTGATGATCCTATCATAATGAATTTTCATCAAATGTCCTATAGTAGAATATACTAATACATGATAATACATACATAATACATATATAATAATACAGTAGAAAATTGTTACAAATTTCTAGTACCCCTACAAAAATTAACCTTCTACATTTATCTTGTTACCTACTAATATCGATTGCACTATTTTTTTGAATAATTGTTAGAAGCTGTTCGTTTTTTCAAAAGAAATTTTTTTTAATGATCTTCAGTAAGTTGAATAAAAAATTTGCTTTTCCTGAATAATTTTTATATTTAGTACAAAAGTTTTATCCAGAAGCAATATATGTATGATTAAAGTTTTTTTTTTTCTATTATTACTGACTAAGAATGCAAAAGATTTTCTTCAGAATGTGAATGTATCATTTATTGATTCACGACAGAAAAACAATTAAAAATGTTTAACATTTCTCATTCAAAATAACAAGATTACAAATATTAACAAAACCAAAATTAACGTTTTTCATTGGTTCAAAATATACCAATGACATTTTTGGTTTGTTACAATCTAAGCTAATTTTAGTCATTTGTGGTTTTTTGAATAACATTTTAGTTGTTGTTTGATTCCATATTTTTTCCAAATTGTTTTTCTCGCATTATATTGGATAAAAAAAGATGTTTTTAGAAAACTCATGAACTACAAACGCTGAATAAGAATTATGGGAAGAAATTCTTCCATTTATTAACAGAAATTTATAGCGATGCAATTAATTATGTTTTTTTCATAAAAAAAAAACTAAAACTTTTTCTTAGAAATATTGACATCTTAAGTTTTTCAGATATCGAAAGTATATTTTTTGAATAATGAATTCACTGTCATTACTGTTGTTAGATTTTTTCATTTCTTGTCATACATTTTCACTTTCATTTTTGAGAAAAGTCGATAGAAAAATGTTATAAAAAGTCTATACACAAATTTATAAATAAAAACAGTTATTTTTAATGTATCGACCTATTTAACTTTTTTAATCTGAAATTTTTAGTTACAATTTCGTAGTATAAAAACTGATTTTAAATATTATTTGATTAAAATTTACAACTATTGACATAATTCGCTAATTCATTTTTAATCTGGAAATTTTGCAATTCAAAGTTTTCTCAAACGCAATCATAGCTTTTTAATGATGAGATAAATATTTTTCTTATACGAATAAATTATTTGTTCTTATAACATTTTATTTCATTTTATAGAATTTTTATAGAGAAACTAGACAGTCTCAAATACTGTGTTTTTTTTATCGATAAGTAAAGTTTTTTCCCTATGGGAATTTTTCTGTTTAACTCTTAAGACTTCATAATAAAAAACTTAATTGTTGACAAAAAAACTTTGTATATAACTAACAAACTGCAGTTCCTTGCAGTATTCTGATGTCTGATGATTATACCACGTTTTTAACAGGCATAGATTTTACTTGGAGATAATAACCATAATAACAATCTACAAATCCATAGATTTTCTACAAAAATTTCAATCGAGCATTCAACAATAAAATAATAATTTTTTTTAGCGATTTCAATATAATTGATCTCTCGTTTTTTCATTTGATTCGTTTCTGTTGGAACTCCATTTCAGCAGCTCCAATCGAACTAAAATAATGCTTCCATAAATAAGAAACGCTAAACAGAGTTTTCAACAAATGTGACTGTATTTTTAAGGGGGTCTTATCATGTAATACCTCATTTCCGAGAGCTATATTCAAAAATGGATTACAAGAAAACTACAAATGATTTCGGGAAGCAGTTTTTTG
>JAPYZL010127310.1:0-15234 GCA_030522825.1 Platygaster orseoliae
ATTTCCTGATGAGGGCCCAATAAAGATGGCCGAAAGCTAGAAAAATAAAATTCGTTGATTTATTTGTGCTCCAAAAGATCGAAAGAAAAATTATTGAGATTTTCTTAGTTTCTTATGGATTTCTCTACATCAAATTCCTAGAATTCGATGCTCTAGAAATCGAAGTTCCTATAACTTGAATATATTTTTGAAGATGATTGAAAAAATTATAGATAAACAGATTTCTTGTATTTTAAGCTATAGTATCAAAAAATTATTGTTGGTTATATGATTATTATAGAATATTCATAATATTTATTGTTTTGAAATTGTTTGGCTGCGTAACTTCATTTCAGAAAAAATTCTGCTCGAGTTAGAATAATTGTTATTTTGAGTTGGAAAAACTTCAAATTCTAGACCTAATTTTAATTTCACTAATTTTTTCGATGAGTATTGTTATTTTTATGCATCATTTTTTAATCATCATCACGTTCGTCGATTTTTTCGTGCAATAATATTTTTGAGAAAATTTTCTTCTTAAGTATAAAAAGATTTCTAGTATTTGTTGTATTTTTTTTAAGTATTTAAGAAAATCAAATGGGACCTTTAGTTTTTGTTTAGATTTACAGTATTTTTATAGTTTTTATGAATTAATTCTTCAAATTCTATGTTCTGAAATGCGAATAGCGATAGATATTTGATAATTTCATAGATTTTGAGGATAATAAGGTCTACGTTAATTTTTAGTATTTTTTATGTATCCCTTGAATTTTCTTATTTTTCAGTGTTTGTAAGACTTTTTATCGTTTTCTAGTATTTTTATACATTTCCATTTTTGCATATTTTTCAGAAACGCAATTCTTTCATATAATTCAATAACTTCTAGTATTTTTCAGAATTTGTATGAGTTGAAAGATTTTCGCGCATTTTCATCAATTTCGGTCCTAATTTTTTTTACGACATGATTTCCAAGTTTCAAAGTTTCTATAGATTCTTAAAGATTCTGTAAATTTCTGTCTTTTTTTATACATCACTATTCAACAAATTTTTTTTGAACGTTTTCTTATAAGAAATGTTCGGCTCAATATTGTATTAAAATTGAGTTTCAGAAAAATTTCTATTAAGTCGAAATAATTCACATTTTGAGTCAGAAATACTCAAAATTCCAAACTTTATTTGAATTTTACTGATTTTTTGATTTAGCAGTGTTATTTTCATCGACATTCTTTCATCGTCATTTTCGTCTATTTTTCCTGAAATAATAACGAACTCATTTCGAATTTCCGGATGAGTTCGAACCCCCAAAACCCCTCTCTGCCTACGCGCCTGTCTGAGCTGCAAAACGTAATCGTATGACTCATCCGTTTATTCGTTATTTACAAAATAACGGAGAAATCGTAATGTGGGAACCTCTCTTACACTCGCAGTAAATCCAGCTCCACGTTTCCGACCTTACTGTTTATGAGCGAGAATTACGAGCTCGGATAATTACTCGAAAGTCGGGGCTTACCCGCAAAGCTACCCCGGACCCGAGAAATCTCTCTTTCCGTCTCTCTCGTTCTCTGGCTTTTTCCTTTTTCACTCCCGAAACCCTGAAGAATTAGTAAAGCTTTGGGGATTTTTCGTGGATGCGGAGACGAGACTCGACGCATCATCATCATCCATCCGCCGATCGAACCGTTCGCTCTTCTTTCCTTTTAATTTCTTTCTTCTGTTTTCATTACGTACCACGCGCATATTCTCGACTTTGAAACATTCTCTTTTCCCGGCTTTTCACGCGGCTTTCAATTTTCGCTCGACCGTGCGACGACAAATGGTAATTTTTCCGCGCGCCGACTCTCACGCGATATTCTCCTCGGCCAGATTAAAAACGGCGTATTTTCATTCTCCGCCTTTTTGCTTCTTATTTCATGGACTGTTTCGCTACGGGAATTTCAGCCTCGAGTTTTAACATTCGGGGAACTTGCTGGAAAGAGTTCTTCGCGTTTCGTGTATTTTATCGATATTGATAATTTTCTGACGGTTCGGTGTACTGAGGGAAAATCTAGTAATTTGCGCAATGAATACAAACGTAGGTAGAGGAGGGGTTTTGGGGGTTCAAACTTCTCATGAAATTCACGATGTATTCTTTATTATTCCACGAAAAATACACGGAGAAAATTACGAAGCATTCATTCCCATAGGCTATATTTAATTTGGTGTATCGAGCATATTTTGATGATCAACGATGTATAACTTATGAGTTTTTCCTATAGTTTTGGAAGTATTACGCATTTTTGATGGAATATCGCAAAAGTTATGGGAAAAACTCCTGAGTTTCATATCGTCGATCATCAAAATATGCTCGATACACCAAATTTAATATAGCATATGGGAATAAATGCTTTGTAATTTTCTCAGTGTTGGCAAAGGTGATGATCATAAAAAAATGACACATTAGAATAACAATACTGTATCACAAAAATGAGTAAGATTCAAATTAGGTTCAAAGTTTGTATTTTTTGTATCTTCAAAGAACAATTATTCTTACTTGGAAGGAGTATTTCTGGAACTAAATTAGAGTACAATATCTAGCAAAACATTTCCTATAAGAAAATGTTGGAAAAAGAACTTTTTTAAATAATGATTTATAAAAAAAGACTGAAATTTACGGAAATTCGATAAGAATCTAAAGACTTTGAAACTTGAAAATTAAGTTGTAAAAAATTAACACAGAAATTCATAAGGATACGAGAAAATCTTTCGAGTCATACAATTTCTGAAAAATACTAAAAGTTATTGAATTTTATATTGCGTTACTAAAAAATCTGTACAAATGGCAATGTATAAAAATACCATAAAACGATACTAAATCTTATAATTACTGATAAAAAATAGAAAATTCAAGGTATGCAAAAAAAAAAAATTCTTCAAATTAACGTAGATTTTATCATCCTCAAATCTATGAAATTATCAAAAATCTGTCGATATTTGCATTTTGAAACATATAATTTTAAAAATTGATTTATTAAAATCTAAGAAAATATTATAAATCTAATACAATAAAACAACCATTTGATTTTCAAAGGAAGAAAAAGATCCTGAAAATACTGTGAAATTTTTTTCATCCTGGAAAACTATGTGAAGAAAATTTTCCTAACAATATTATTTGATGCAAAATAGACAAAAACGATGATGATAAAAAATAATTCATAAAAATAACAATACCAATTCAAAAAATGAACAAAATTCAAAACCAGCACAGAATTCAAAATTTTTATAAATCAAAATAATAATTGTTCTAACTAGAGAAGAATTTTTTTTAAAAGAAATTATAATCATGAATGTTTGCACAATACAAAGCTTAACATTTCTAATGCAATAAAAATGTTTAATACAGCTTACATTGACAAATAATAAATAATAAATTATATAGCAATCAAGAAAATTTCAATATTATAGCATATAAAATACTTGAAATCTGCGTACTATGATTTTCTCAAAAATCTTATAAAAATACATGTATTAGAATCTAAAATAAAATCAGAAAATCCGTCAAGTTGTGAAAAAACACTAAAAGCATGAGAAAAAAAGCCTTCAACTCAGCTAATTGAAAATCACAAAAATTGATTTTTATAACATTTTATACAAACATAAAATAATATAAAACTTTTGAATAAAAAAAAATTTGAAAATTGTACCCTTGAAATCACATATTCAAGGATTAAAAATTATACAATCCTGTAGGAAATACATGTATATATTTTTTCGAAAAACTTCGACCGGAAATTTTCTATGCCTACGCCTCTGTGTTCAGATATCTAGTTTGGACATCAAAATTGAAGAAATGACGAATTTCATGTTGAAAAATTGCCGCTTAAATAAAATAGTGGAAGTAAAACTAAGAGCAACCATCAGTTCATGACTCTAACATTCTTGAAATTTGCAATATCGATAGAAGAGCAGTTATGATAATTAACTGTAGAATATTTTAGAAAATTCAGTCCACTTCTGTAAATTCTTCACAAAAACATCTCAAAATTAGTAAAGTTCGTAAATTCAGATGTTTTGCATAACTGATTGTGAGTAATTTCGAAATCTTCTCATATCATTTCCTGTATCAAAAATTTCTTACCGCTTTGGTCAGACGCCGTAGCTTGATCAACAGCACTAGACGCAGGAGTGGCCGAACGTGCCAGACCAACATCTAGAAAAACAAAAAAACCAAAATTTTCAACAGCTTGAAGCGTTTCATGGATTTTCCATTCCGTCTGGTTTTGGTTGCAATTCACGCAGTGCATAAAATGATTATTACTCTCGTGTCTGCAGAGGTTTTGAGAATGCAAAAAGTGTTACCTAGAGTCCTAACGGTTATGACTTTGCTGAGCATCCCGTCGCCCAAGGCATTCTTCCCCACGACTTGAAACTCGTAGACGGTCCCTGGGGAGAGCCGGTTTATCGTCACTGTCGTGCTCCCGGAAGGCGTTACAGGGATCGTGGTCCACTCGGAAGTTCCCGCTTCCCGGTACCTAAGCAAAGTATTTATCCGAATCTTTGTTACGTCTCTTCGTTTTGTACAATCTTTTTCAAACACTTTTTTACATGGTAAATTGGTGGTGGAATACGTTCAAATACGTCCGAACATACAAGAAAACATGTCCAAACACTTCCGAACATATCCGAACATACCATAAAACATGTCCGAATCAGCCAGAACGCTCCCGAACATACCATAAACATGTCCGAACCAGTCAGAACACTTCCGAACATACCATAAAACATGTCCTAACCAGTCTAAACACTTACGAACATACCCTAACACGTACAACATAATAGAAAACATTTCAAACACTTCCCAACATACAGGAACACATTTAACATGCCAAAAAACATGTCCAAACCAGTTCTAACACGTCCGAACAATTCCGAACATACCCGAACGATTCCGAACACACTTGAAAACATACCCGTATATTTCCGAACATCTTCGAACACTTCCGAACATACCCGAATATTTCCAAACTTTTTTTAGATTATTTAGCTACATCAAATCAAGCTATAAATTTTCCCAATTCGAAAACCTTTATTGAAAATAACGTCAAAGAGAATAACTCACCAAATAGTGTAATCTTGCTTATAATCAGGCCCTCCCGAATATCCCGGAAGCCATATAAGAGTCACGGAATGTTGGTTGGCTGTGCCAGTGACGTTGTAAGGGGCATGTGGCTGCGTGCCTTCGATGATGAGTTGTGTTGGCGAAGTTATGGTCGCGACCTCGTTCGATGCAACGCACTGGTAAAAGCCGAAATCGTCCCTTCTCAAAGCCTCGATCGTGAGGTTCCCGCCAACGACTTTAGCCCGATTGTGCTGTACCTGCGAACCGTCCTTCTACCCCCGGGAAAAACAATCAAATTACGTTCGAGCCAGAATACAAAATAGAAATTACTTAATTACATAAATTGAAATACGATTTGGGAATGTAAACAATGAGTGATTAACTATTTTGCTGAGTCAAACTAATAGTATACCATTATTAACTATAAAAACGATCGATTAATAGTTACAAATACTTTCCAATAATTTTTTTTCCATTAGGGATTCGATAACTGTCAGTCACTTATTTCGTTCCGAGAAAATTGTCATTTCCGTTTAATATCTCCTCAATACAAGTGCTCGTAAAAAAAATTCTACATTTTTTATGCTCGGCCATTATATATCGACTCTGAATTATACAGGAGGGCAATTTTATAGTTTCTCTTTATGGCCGTGGCGTTGTTTTACATTTGATGAAATATGGATTTCGATGCGAGCGTCATAAAACGACCATTAGGCAATTTAATCCACATTTTTCAATCGCGAATGAAAGTTCAATACGGATTGGAAATTGATGGCTTAGTTTTTGATTGCTTCGGAAATTTTATTTGTATGAAAAATGTTTAAATGGAATAGGAAAAACTCACTCTTTGCCACTGAATCGTGGGTTTCTGAGTGCCCTCGCCCTCTTGAGCATCGCAATGCATTTCCACGGTTTGACCGACCTTCCTCTGGTACATGGTTTCGGGTTCGAGTGTAAAAATCGGTGGATTCTGCACCAGCACTTCCATTTGGCCCGAGCTACCTTGGGTCCCGTGCTTGAAGCATATTTTTACATGATCCGTCAGTTGGGCACTCGAATTATACGACTCTGGGAACTCTTTCTCAAACGAATGCAGGGAAAGAACATTGACATTCATTCCTGATTCAACGACATCTTTCTCGAATTATTCACTTCAGTGTTTATCTTGAGATGTTAGGAAAAGAAGGGTTTGAAAGCGAGTTTTCAAATTGGCACCGAATTGGTACTTGTAAGTATCGATTTGGAATATGTTTTGAATAATGTGGATGGTTTTTTTTTATACGATGATTTGAGAGTTTTGGAGCTTTTTTTCGTCAAAGATTTTTGGTGATATTAAAAAAGGGTTTCATAAGAATAAAATCATTCCATGTCATACCGCATTGTACGGCGTGCACGTGTACTTTCCCTGATGGTTGTCATTGACTTTAGTAAACAGTAAGGAGCCGTTGTTCATGATGACGATGTCCTTAGTTTGGTAGGGCTCGAGCAGACGTTTGTCTTTCGTCCAAGTTACGTACTGCAGAGGAGGATTGGCTTTTATGTAGCACTGAACGACCCCGGCCAATCTGAACGCTAAATACTGAACTGTCGGCGTGAACGTCACTTTTGCTGGATCTACATTCAACATAAACAGAGTTCGGAAAATTTATTACAGATCGAGAAAATTTATTAAAATTCCATCATTTCTACAATTTCGAAATTTTCCTTTTGCTATTTTGAATTAAGTTACGTTTCCTGAATAACCTCAAGAAAATCAAAAACCATCACAACCGCCAATACAATTCCGAACTATGAAAATCCAGGATATCACGATTTCCGAATTCAAATGACATCGCAACACTTTTCCAATGGAAATATCTCGAGTTTCCAACTCCATTTCCAGCTGTATGAATAAAAATGCAATCCGTTCGTTGGACTTATTGCGAAATAGGGCGTTCCCACCGCGTAAAATTTTACACTCTCGATGATTCGCGATGAAAAAAAGTGATAAAAAAGTGGAAAACGTACATTCGACGTTGAGAAAAGCAGCGGCAGTTTGCGGCTCACCGATGCCATTAGTAACTTGGCAAAGGTATTGGCCCGTGTCGTCCGAGCTCACGGGGTTGATGACCAAACTGCCGTCATGCTTAACGGAAGCTCGGGTGTCCAGGGCCGTAACCTCCGTCACTAGAGCCCCTTCGCGATACCACCTCACTGTCACGTTCGTTGGCAGCGCCTTGGCCTCGCACGAAAACTGCACTTTCTCGCCCTCCAGCCTCGATTGGTTCGCTGGTGGCACCATTATGACGGCTCCGCCTGTAATTTCAGTTTCCCCAATGATGCTGCGTACACTGAGAAAAGAATTTTGTTCTTTTTGCCAGATATATTGCAATTTATATGTAATTACTGTAATGTTTATTATATTTTTGCAAAACTTGCACTGAAAAGCTCCTAATCGCTATCGGGAAATGACCGGCCGCTTTTGCCAATTTTGCCGTAATCTCCAGGAAATCGAGATTCGGCTATCCGCGCGAGTTATCTCCGATATTATTGAATTTCCGGAAAAGCTCGTTCCGTTCATTATACATTGTCCACCGCGAGGGTGTTGGAAAGCGGAAAATTAATACCCCGGCCTTTGTCGCGCGGGCGCCAGATAAAAATGCTGACAATGCGAGCGGCGTGACATGTTTCCATGCCATTTTCAGGTTTATTATTCCCTCATGAACGGGGGTGTTGTTTCCAATGAAACATCTTGGGACCAGAGCGACGCGGCAGAGAAACGTTATTAGCTCACACAACAGGTCGCGGCTAATTATATTTTCCTCTCGCGGGAGAGTCATTCCGACATAAGGAACTTGGAGTTGACTGTATTATACTGACATTATACACGTGGGCTGACCAGAAGAGGAATTTAAAAAAAAGAGAGAATAGATCGTCGAAGAATGAAAAATTTTGAATACATAGGGAATTAATTTTTCAAAAAAATTACTTTGTCTCAAGTGGAAATCATTTTTTTATACTGCGTGCAACCGAGCCCTCTTACGCGCCTGAACACAGGCAACCATCGTTGCACGCCTGTCTAAACTTATAGTTCCACAGGAATCAAAATTAATAAAATGTTTCTTTCTCTGTAGCAAAATTCCCAAGACCATTAAAACTGCGTCTATATGTTGCTCATGCCTTCACTAAACGTCATAATCTAGTTCATTTCTCAGTGCTGCTTCAACTAATTTCGATAGTTTCTCAAGTATCCATCTTTGACTTGGGGCTCGGAGTTTTGTGGGCAAGTCTAGTTCAATAACAAATATGACGGGAAGGTCATATCTTTGCTGATACTTTGTAGACGGTCAACTTGGAATTCCTCAAACATTCGTTGTGAAAAGATAAATGCACGTATCGAGGAGGAAAAAGGGCTCTTTGAAAAGTGTCGAGTTATCGGATTGGGTACGGTTATGTCCAAATCATAATGTCAAAACATGATCTCCAATAGAACGTTACATCTGATGAATTATATGATGTTGAAAAAATATTATTGTATAAAATCAAATTTTTATAATTTTAGAAGATATTGTTTACATATAACATGTTTGAGATGTGTTTGTGAATAACATATTTACAAACTGTAACTGTAAGTGTAATTTACTGTAACAGAAACTTGAAAAGAGTTTTGTTCCACGTGTAATTTTACTTTTTGAAAATAAAAAAGCGTGTCTGAAGAACGTTGTTGCATGCAAGAAGTTTATGAGAATCCAGCAGCTTTGAAAATGCACAACTCGGGGAGACATAGAGAAAGTTGAACATTTCATCGAAACTGAAGTTACTAGGGTGTGTATCATGGTTCCCCTTGATATAATATTATGCGTTCTTCCGCGTGGAAAGCGAACGCCGTCTTGAGACGAGAAGCAGCCAAGACGCCGCTTCGAGTTCTCGATTCTAGAGAGAGAAACGCGCTAATGATATTCGGCAACATTGCACAGCTGGGTCGCGACGAAAGCCCAACTGTTACGTAGACGAACGCGTCAATCTAAAACGTCGGCATCGCGAATAAAGAGCTTCTGGGCTGTACTCACAAACACGCATCGCCGAACTTGTGAATTTTCGGAATTTACGGGAGCATCTGGATAATTAGCAGACCATTTTTCATTACTTTTTCATTCAATTTTTTAAATCTCTCTTCATTTCGAATAATCAATGTTGTTGGCTGTTTTTTCTTTAAATTTAAAATTTTTTCTTGAAATTACTTAAAAAAAATTTTAAGTATTATTTTAATATTTTAATCATATATACATCTTGTTTTTTTTTTATAACTAATTGTTGCTTTATTTATTGATTTCAAATTCTCTAGGGTTTTTAATTCTATCAGTAAATGAATATTTCGGTAGTTTTTCGTAAACAATTTTTTCTTCCGACGTAATGCAAAATTACTGATATAAAATCCAACTGTTGATGAGATTGTTTGAATAAAAAATTACGTATGGTATTTTCTTAAAACTCGCGTTTTCTAACTTTTTATTCGGTAATTTAGACAAGCCTGCACATTTATTCTACCGTCATTGAGATCTTGACCCACTTCCATCTTTGACGCTCTTAATGATTCATTATTTCGCATTCAGATGTTACCTCAGTAATTATCCTCGGTCTCATTTAGTTACATAACGAAATAATTTATCTTTTGCATATACAGGAGAAATCAAAAATTAAGTTTGTTCAAGTAGAAATCAGATTTAAAATTTTATTTTGGGAAACTTAATATAAGTGTTTTTTTTAACATTACAAATGAAAATCATTATTATTTGTGTATTTTACTCAAATTACGTATTTCTTTCTGAAAAAGTTTAAAAACATTCCAAAAACATAAAGAGAAATGTTTTTCAGATTTTTCAAAAAAGTGGAAAAACTTTTAAAAAATTTTCAACTGACTCGGACATGAAAATAAATATTTGTGAATCTCGAAAAGATACTCGAAACATGCTTTGTAAAGTCTGGAAAATTCATTAAGAAAAAAAGGAATTTGAAATTTTGATCAAAGAACATTGACTTTCCGAAGATAAATGAAATATCTACAGAAACTTGGAAGGTCTTTCCAAAGTACGTCAAATGTTTTCATCCGTAAAAGCGAAATCAGAATTAACATTTAACGAACCAACTTGCAGATTTTCGCAGCAGATTTTTGTTTAATTTCCTTATGAAAATCATGAAATCACTTTTTCAAATGTTTATAAAAAGAATTATAAATTTTTTTATGGTGTTTTCGTATTAATTTACTACAAGTATGTCAAAAAACAGTTAAAAGTAACTAATAAAATAAATGAAAATGAATAAATACAATAAATAAAATACACTCATATAATATCGTAATAATAATATAAAACTTATACGAGAATTCGTTCAATACTCACTGACTATGTAATGATTATTTCCTCAAACTTATAAATATACGAAAAAAAGTACTGAGAAGGCAAAGGAAAAATATTGTTTTTTTAAAAATCATTGAAAATAATCATAATCCTTGCATTTTTAACAACATAGCATCACTTTCTAGAAATTAATAAAGAGAGTTATAAAAATACCAGCAAAAAACAATCTTTTATAAATAACTTTCAATACGAAAATTTTAGAAACTAAGGATGGGAAATATCGATCGCGTTTCTTTCTAACTCACGAAAGCGACCGTTTAGCGAGAGAGATAGAGATCGATATTTCCCATCCCTATTAGAAACCTATGAAATGCTTTAAGGGGGTGTTACCGTTTAGAAGTTTGAAAAAATCGATTTTTTTGCGTTTTATTGTACCTTATACTATATATTATCACCTCCCAAAGTCGTTTTTCAATCCGCAAACTCAGTACCCACTTTTTTGCATGTTCATTGAAGTAATGTCAGCGCGCCGAAAACTAACTTTCTGCCCAGAGCAAAAAACGTGTTCTTGCTACTAGGAACAAAAAACAAGAGCAACTAGAGGTTGGTATCGCTGACTAGAGTTAGACCTCCGCAAATGATGAAAAGTCATGTCTGAACTTTAAACGCGTTTTTTCTCGAAATCACATTTTTTGTGCTGGCCGATAACTTTTCTCAGCAACGATGAGAGGTATCGACTTGAAATTTGGGGAAAATGTTCTAGATAGTTTTCATTGGATGCTAAACCAAAATTTTTATCAAAATATGTATTATTGTTAAATATTTTTTCAAGCACTCTAAAGGTAAAAAAAAGGTGGCAAAAATGGACAATTTTTTTCGTATGGCCGCCATTTTGTTTCTAATCAACATTTTGACTAAAACTGTGGTTTAGCATCCGCGGAATCTAATGCAGATTAATAATTGCATACCGATTTCTGTTTCACATTACTGGTTCCCGAGATTTCTTATCGGCCAGCAGTGAAAATCAGCGTGACATAATAAGGAACAACAAGCAAAGACCAGAATGTTGCATGTTGCCTTGTAGCTCCAAAATAGTTTTTTGAAAAACAGCCTAAAATCGGCATTCTAGACGGTAACACCCCCTTAAATCTGTTTAGTTATGATTTTTTCAAGTTACAAAATCCTGAAGTGAATAAATAATTTGTTGAGAAACCTCTCTTGAAAATTTCATCCACCTTCGCTTCTGATCTAATCCCACATACATTTCAACACATTTTATTTTTTTATGAAAAATTATTATGATATTGTAGATTTTCCTAAAATATAATAACTTTTAAATAATTATAGTTCAAATCATAATTTGATAAGTGTGGAATAAAATCTTTCTATCCTTGTTTTTTATGAGTTACTTTTCACTGTCTTTTTACATACCATATTTTCTATAATTATATTATACAATTATATATTTATTATTACTTTTATATGTATTATCATATGAATTGTTTTTATTTCTTATAATATTATATAATATTATGATTAATGTGATGATATTATAAAATATTATATTTTATTATAGTAGAATATTTGATGATTTTATTAGAACATTATATCAATATTATCTCATTATAATAATATATCAAAATATGCACAATATTATAATATATTATTTTTATTATGATATATTCTATTTTTTATAATTTTTTTCTCATTGTGACTTATAACCAAACTTGACAAATCTAAAAGTAAAAGTTTTTTTATTACATTCAATTCATCATTAAAAACAATTATTAATTTTGGAGTTATAATTTCATTGTATAAGAAACACATGTACTTCATTTTTTTTTGGCTCTTTCATCAAACTTTCAGAAACATTATTCGACCTCAGGGATATCATAAATAGATGGAATTATCATTCGAAAGAATTTCATCATTTTTCTCTCAAATTTCTGCTGTTGAAACACTCGTGAAAAAATCTGAGTAAAATAACTCACCAGCAACAATGACACGTGCGGTGTGGCTGATCTGGCCCTCGCCGTTGCGGGCGATGCAAGTGTAGTCGCCGATGTCCTCGTTCTTGATGCTCGAGAAGCGGAGCTCGGTGCCGTCGTTGAAAATGCCGATGGTCGTCGACGGCTCGACCGGGTTCGCGTCCTTGTACCACAGAATTTCCGGAGCCGGCGTTCCTTCCGCCTGACAGTTCAATATTATCGAGTCACCCAAATTCACGTAGATCATGTCCTCCGGAGTCACGCTGAAGCGAGGTGCCGCTGTCAACATGTCACATCGACCCGAAAATTACTTACAAGATAAGTTGCAATTGAAAAATTGTAATTGAAGGATTGCAATTGAAAAATTGCAATTGAAGGATTGCAATTGAAAAATTGCAATTGAAAAATTACAATTGAAAAATTGCAACTTAAAAATTGCAATTAAAAAATTGCAACTTGAAAAATTGCAACTTAAAAATTGCAATTGAAAAAATACAATTAAAGAATTGCAATTGAAGAATCGCAACTTAAATATTGCAATTGAAGAATTGCAACTTCAAAATTGCAATTGAAAAATTGCAACTTAATGATTGCGACTTATACATTGCAATTGAAAAATTGCAACTTTGAAATTTCAATTGAAAAATTGCGATCAAAAAATTGCAATCGAAGAATTGCATTCGAAAAATTGCAATTGAAAAGTTGCAATTGAAAAATTGCAACTCGAAAATTGCAATTGAAGAATTTCAACTTAAAAATCGCAATTAAAAAATTGCAATTCAAAAATTGCAGCTTGAAAATTGCAATTCAAAAATTGCAGCTTGAAAATTGCAATTCAAAAATTGCAACTTAAAAATTGCAATTTAAAAATTGCAATCGAAGAATTGCGATTGAAGAATTGCAATTGATAAATTGCAATTAAAAAGTTGCAATTCAAAAATTGCAACTTAGAAATTGCAATTGATAAATTGCAATTTCAAAAACGAATTTAACTTTTCAAAATTCAAACATAATTACCGTGGACGTCGAGATGAAACCAAGTACCATTTTTCTGGTTGTTGGGCGAGCGGTTGAGGAAGACGATTTTGCAGGCGTACCACCCTGGAGATTCCAAAAAAAAGAGAAAAAGAAAAGTCGTGAGAAAAAGGAAAAACCGCGAGAATCGATCCGCGATCCGCCGCCGCCATATATATGTGCATTGACGGCGCGGCAGCGCGAGAATTCGATCGCCTCCTCCCCTCCTCTTGCCCCTCGTCGATAAGGTGGAAGGGGGTGGAAGGGGGGAGGTAAGGGAATTACAACGCAGGGATCAATAATACAATACCTCCGTCGCTTTCGCGAATGTGGGTGAGATTGAGGCTCGCGGCGCCGTATGGCGTGTTGGGATTGACCCTCGAGACCCTCGCCTCGTAGCCCTCGGCCTGGTGCTCCGGGTACGACTCGTACCAAATGTAGATCGGTATCTCCTGTCCCTTGCATCAACAAAACGCACCATAAACGTCATTTGCCCTCATTGGGATTACTCTACCGTAGACTCATTTTGAAATTCTCGATGCACCAGCTCGATTTTTCAAAGCATCTAGAGAAGGTGGTCGCCATTGATTTTTTTTTGCGTTCGCCATTTTGTCGGCTGACCGTTTCAACGCGATGTTATGTGGGTTGGCGAGGTTTTGTTTGTTTAGAGTGCTTTTGTTGTCATAATTCAGGAGAAATGTATTGTTTGTTTTCAAGAGATAGTGATGGTTTCTTAATTTTTCGGGTTTTGTAGTTTTTGGAAAATTCTAAGTGGATGGAGTAACTGAGAATATTTGCAGATGAAAATGCATGAATTTGAAAAGTTTATTGAAATTTTATGTAGTTAAGGTTTGTCATTGGAATTTTTAGAACAACAGGCTATTTGGGTAGATAATGAACATATTTTTTAATACAAAATTTTAGGGAATTTATTGTTATTGAAGTTTTGTAGATTTTTCAACATTTTTCTGATTTACGAAATCGAAGGTCATTTTTCAAAATTTTCTTTATACTCAAATTACATAATTATCCTTAATTTTCCTAGTTTCATGAACATTCGTTTAAATTACTATAAACTTTTTTCGTTATTTTGGAATACTTCTCCAGTTTTTCACTTTTTTATTGAAAAACACTCAATCTACAAATTTTAGGGAATTTCGTTAAATTATCGAAAATCTTAAACAAATTTTTAATAATAATAACTTTCTAGAACTTACAGAATTAAAAAGGTACAGTAACTATAATAATGATTCCCAGTTTAATAAAAATTTGTCGAATTTATTGCAATAGTCGGCAATTTGAAAAATTTTTTAAGTTAGAGGTTATATTAAAAAGTTATGAAAATTTGCATGTATCTTTCAAAAAATTACAATAATTAGTACCTACTTTTGAAAATGCGAAAATGTTTTCATAATTTTAAATTTTATTGCATTATAGAGATTTTTCGCACTTCTCGATACATTTCAATTTTTCGAAATTGAATTTTCGGAATGTAAAAAACGTCTTCAAACATTCAAAAAAAAGTTATTCAAATTTCAAATTTAAACAATAGACGCGCTCTTACGAGGAGTGGTGATAAAAACCACGGAACAAACTCTATCCAAGTTTTCTTCATATTTTTCTGAGTCAAAAAGTCCTTTGCCACTTTTTACAAAACTCAAAATCAAAAAAGATATTTGTGTTACAAGTTTCGACCAATCAGATTTATCAGAATTTAAACTTGTATATCTTTTTTGATTTTGAATTTTATAAAAAGTGGCAAAGGACTTTTCGACTCAGAAAAATATGAAAAAAATTTGGATAAAGTTTGGTCCGTCGTTTT
>JAPYZL010127314.1:0-27119 GCA_030522825.1 Platygaster orseoliae
TATCAGCCCGAACGCCCAATATGCCCAAGAGAGCAAAAACGAGACGCACAACGATGAGCGAAAAAACGCACTGCGTGGAGTTGAGAGCAACAGAACACTCACACACTTATTCCACTTTTGCCCTCAACGAATTCTAGCGCACTTCTAAACTCAACTTTCTGTAGCTCGTTCTTGCGCTGGGAATTTTCCATCTGTATTTTGCTCAGTAACTTTAAGTGTCTGACTTTTGCTTTAAGCCCGTCAATTAAAAAAACATTTATAAACTAAATAATAATTGAGTATTATTTTTAACTAAATAAGTAATAAATAAAAAAAATTAATTAATTAAAATAATTAGGAAAGCAATATAATAATAACTATATTTGATTCTTTCCGTTGTCAAAAGACGATTTTAGACTGAGAAATTAGTCCATAGTCAATTATATTATCAATATCCCACTATAAAAGTTAACTTTATTTATTTTTAACTTATACATAAATTTTCACTACTTGGGATCGGAGTGATTATTAAATTTCCCCTTATAATTATCAATATTATTTAATTTATGCATTCAAAAGTAGGGTAATGCAAAAATGTAATAATAAATACTTTGAAAATATTCACAAAAAAAAACAAAAATATCAAACGCGTATACATTAGGTTTAAAAAATTTATTTATAATATTTTTTTACATTCTTAAATTGCTTCTCAATATCATAAATAAGCAAGATTCGAATGCTTACTGTCAAACGAAAAATTGATATTGTAAAACATTCACAACATCAAACTATTTCGAAATAAAATTAATTCTTCTTGAAATTATAACTGTACGAATTTACAAAACTCGACTTTTTTATTCAAAATCGTTTCATACAAAAAATACAGTGAATAAAATATTCCCAGCAGTAAATGCATAGCTGATTTATATTTGAGGAATTTTTTAATGCATTGGCATTCGGCGGAACCAAAATCTTGCCCTGAAATCGTCGCTGCAAGTCAAAAATGCTGGGGCCACTGGAGAGTGCACAATCATTCGCACAGGGCCGTTGTGGCCAAGGGACAAAAGCTGCTTTCTAGAAGCATTCCGAGAGTTCCACGCGCACAAAGAAGTCGTAGCCTCATCCGGGAACAATACATAATCTTCCGTATGATTGAAAATTGCCTGGGCTTTGTGTACTTGTTTACCTGAAAATCATTTAGAATAGAATTTTCAAATCTTTTCTATTTCGAAACACATTGACTTTCCCAAGTATTTCCAAACACAAATTCAGGGAGTAAAATATAATTTTTTTAATTTTTGTTCGGTGTTTCTTTATTAAAATTTACCAATCATAAGTTACTGATTTAAAATGTAAAATGTAAAAAAACGTAATTATAATAATTTTTTTTAAATCTCGAGATTTGTTATGATTAATTGAATTTCACATAACCCTTAATACTTCTAAAGAACGAAATTCACTTTTATCAATAACGAAAATATCATCATACCCAAAATTTTTTAACAATAAGCGCAAAAAAGGTTGTTTATAATTTTTACCTGTCGTTCCTGCGCCTGTATAGGCAATTAGACATCGACTTGTTGACAATTCCCACAATTTTATCAGCGAATCTTTTCCGGATGAAAGCAGATACTGAAAAACATAAAGATCGAATATGAGCATAAATTTTATTCAAAAATCATTATTTTAAACATCATTTTATTCTTTTAGTATCCACGTATTTTTATAATGATAGTTTTTTTTATGAAAATATAATCTTTCAAATAAAAAAAAGTTTTATGATATAGAAATAAATTTTCTAGCATTTAATGTACGGATGTCCAGATTTCAAATGGTCTTCACATTTCTGTTTAAGTTTTGTGACCAACTTAAACTCTTAAATACCAAAGTACTGACTTAAGCTGAAATAATGACAAAAAATTTTTTTCACAAACCTTTCCATTGCGTGTGAAGGCCACGGAGCAGACTTCGAATCCATCATGAGCTTTACTGAACGTATTGACACACCTGTTGGAAACGCCATCCCACAACTTGATGCTTCCATCTTTTCCAGCTGAAGCATACATCTTGGCGTCCGGGGAGTACTTGATACTGGTTATGCTAGCTGTGTGTTGATGACTGGGGATGCTGCAAACGAAGCATTGTGCAGTAGCTGTATCGTATAGCCTAACAACCGGATGGTTGGTGCCTACGACGAGGAAGTCCCCTGACGGGTGAAATGAGAGACACCGAATCTGGTCCGAATCCGTGATGGTACGAAAGGCTTTCTTCACGCTGGCTTTGCTGTAGTCAAAGAGCTTGACGGAAAAGTCCCGACTGCCAGAGACCAAAAACGTCTCTCTGGGATGAAACTCGAGGCAGGTGACCTCTTCCAGGTGATCGTAAAGTGTGCGGATCACGGGGTGGCCCCCAGTTTGGTCCCCAGGTGTCATCTCGTCAGGAGCTGATTTTGCCAGCATGCGCTCGACGTCCAGGATCTTGATGGATGCGTCCACGGAGCCTGTGGCTATGAGTTGACCATCTGGAGAGAATGCCCCAGCTCGGCAGTTGCCTTTGTGGGAGGTTACGTAAGCGGTTTCGTAGAGCGCTGGTTCCGGGGCTTGGGTCTGGGCCTCGGTTTCGAACTCCAGGTCCAGGCCGGGGCCCAAAGTATTATCAAAGTTTGAGAAAGTGCTGTGGTGGTTGGAGTCTTTTTTCGCACGGTCAGGTTCGTGGGTTAGGCCAATCAACATCAGATGCATCAGTCGGTCAGAAGGTGGGCATGGCGGGTCAGCTTGCATCAAGTTGGATAACTGGACGGCGAGGGTTTGGTGACCGTCATAAAATAGCTGGCTTATCATGTACCTGGGGAGCACGTTGTAAATTTCTAATATTTAATACTGTGTGATTTTATGGTGATCAGAGCTACCGAAAATATACATGAAAATAAACGCATGATTATGCTCAAAAAACATGAGAAATCTGTAATATATCCTAAAGAGAAAAAGAAGTTAATCCCATAGACATTACAGTACATGGACTGCTAGTCCTCCTATCTGCCCCAGCAAACGCTCATGGCAAAACATCTTAGTCCATACGGTCAATTTTACGTATGTATTGTGTGTATGTGTAAGTGTGTATATGAATATGTACATGAATTTATGCATGTATTTTGACCGTACGGACTAAGATGTTTTGCCGTGACAATGCACCCTACTAGCAGTCCATGTACTGTAATGTCTATAGTTAATCCCCATTGGGCGCGGCCATCTTGGATTGCCAATTTCAATCTTGTAAACACCTGAAGTTGACCGCAGCATTTGAATCCAAAATCCTGCCAGATATGTGATTTTCAAATGATTCAGATTTTCAATAATGTTATGTGTTCAAATCATTTGAATGCTGTATGACCTAATAATGTGAAAATTCCTAAAGAGAAAAAGGAGCAACCAGGCCATTGTTTTCAGGGGTGCGGCCATATTGTTTTAATAGGAGCAGCCATGTTGAACGCCCACATTTGAATTTGAATATTTTGTCAAATGGAATTTCATTGTGTTTTGGTTAATTTCAATGAAATATTTTACTCTTGGCAATGGATTTTGTAATTTGTAATTTTGAGAATTGAAAATCACTTAAAAATTGTCTTTTTTTGGTGAAGTAAATACATGTAAAATCAGCGCACGAAGCGCGCAACAGTTTCTAGTGCAATAATAAATGTACAAAATAGAATATCTTCATTTTTATTCCTATTGCAACCGATAATGATGTGTTTCTAGAATAAGATGCTTCAATATTGAAAATTTCAACGGTTTTGATAATTTTAATCTATTTTTCACAAAAAAGTATATTTTCTAAAATTTGTAGTACCTATATCTAAAGTATTAATGCAATATATTTTCTGGAATTTTTACACTATTCTACAAAGATTTTTAGAAATTATTTCTGTAGCATTGCAATTTTCAGTGATTTTGGTAGTATTAATCAATTTTTTGGAAAACAGTATCTTTTATATCAATTTTCGGTATTTACAAAATTTTAAGAATTTTGTTGTGTATGAATCAACAAAATTATATATTTTCTATAGGATTTAAAAAGTAGTACATTTTTGAGAATATTATCTCTATGTGATTTTTGATTATTAAAAAATATAGATTATTTCTCGCCTTTTTTTAGTATTTCTAAAACTTTCAAGGGTTATTTAGTATTTTCGTACATTTAATTTTTTTCTTCATGAATCACTGAGTTACAATTTTTCAAATTTCTAAGCAATCATTATATAATTGAAATTAAAAAAAAATTCTTTTATAACTAGAATCATTGTTATTTTTGAGCTAGTAAAATTTAGGACTCTGAATGTCATTATTAAACATTATGCAGAATATGTATTATAAGCTAAAATTGCATAAATATGTAAAATAAGCATGCAATATATTCATACATATTTTCAGTCACTCTGTACATGAAAAATAATTCCTAAATCTATGGGAATAATACAAACTTCTTAAAAATAATTAAAAATTATATATTTCTATAGTAATCATAAAATTCTAATTAAAAAAGTATAAAAATTATTAAAACATAAGAAATATGGTATAAATTTTTTAATTTCTTGCAGTTCTTTTTCTGAGATTTTGGCCGTAGTGTTTACTTTTAATGTTGCTTTTTTTTAATTCCTACGAGTGGTTAAGATAATATTCACTTTTTGGTACTTCATTTTTATGAACATTTGATTTCCTGTAATTATAAAATGAAAACTTTAACCTTTGGAAAATTTTTCAATTTTTGTAAGGCTCTTTAAAGTTATTAATTGTTTTTCAAAAGTTTCCGTTTAATTAAAGGCTTTTTGATATTTTCAGTATTAAATATAGTTTTTTCAATTAATGTAGATGCTTGAAAGAAAATTTGTTGTGTGCTTTTTTAGGCTATGCAATATTACACTTATAAAACATTACTTTATTAATACGAACATAGTTTTTTGTTGTTTTTACAGCTGAAAGCTTTGTTTATATTATTTTTTAAATATTTTTTCCTAACTTTTTTTCTAGTATAAAGTATATTTTGTTTTAAAATCGATTGATAACCATTTTAGGATTTTACTAAATAAATACTTAATTTTCCTCTGTTCAATTAATAAGTTGAAATATCTAAATGACCACAATTATTTTTACTAACGAAATGTTTATAGAATTTACTAAATTAGACTATCGAGTTTTTTTATCAATAAAAACAATTGTTCACTTCGAGTGATGATTTACGTATTTAAATTTTTTATTTGTATCACATCAAAATTTTAACTATGAACGTTAAACAAGTGAAATAAATAAAATTATTAACACAGACGAACTTGAAACGTAAAATTACATACCTGTACAATAGATCCCTGTTTTTAATCGTATTTTTGGTGTCGATGTCGCTTTCCATGTTTCAAATATTAAAAAAAAACACAACTTCTCGATTTGAATCAGTATTTTAGTGGGTTTTCGATTCTTATTTAAAGTAAACTCAGTAATTGGAATGAATTAAAATTTTACTGTTTAATAAACACTGGTATACACTCTCAGTTGCTCTCAGTGACAGTCAGCTGCAGTCAGCTGTTAGTCAGTGAGGTATATATAGGAGCGAGGGCCCGAGGGGAGCGAGGCAATTGCCTCGAAGGAAGTTAACTAATAATTATATATCCCTTGAATTTTCTTTTTTTTCAGTATTTATAAGAATTTTTATCGTTTTCCAGTATTTTTATACATATTGATGCCATTTATGCAGATTTTTGTTAAAAACGCAATTTTTTTTTCATAGAGTTCTATAACTTATTGATTTCAGTTTTTTTTAAATTTTATGACTCGGAAGATTTCAGAAGATTTTCTGGTATTTTCATGAATTCCTGTGTCTAAATTTTTTACAGCTTCATTTCCAAATTTTAAAGCTTTTAGATGCTTTTAGAATTTTCGTAGATTTCAGTCTTTATTTATAAATTACTATTGAAAAAAAAAAAACTTTTTCCCATGTTTTCTTATAGAAAATGTTTAGCTCTATATCGTATTATAATTTAGTTTCCGAAAAAATGCCTTCAAGTTCGAACAATTGTTATTTTCAGTAAGAAAAACTAAAAATTGTGAACATAATTAGAGTTTTACTTATTTTATAATTTAGTATTGTTATTTTTATGCATTATTTTTTATCATCCTTTATTTTTTCTACTTTTCGTTAACTAATAATGAATTCATCTCGGATTTCAGAAGGGGTTTAACCTCCAAAACCCCTCTCTGCCTACGCACCTGGCAGCATATATACAGGGTGATCCAAACTAAGTTGAACACCCGAAAAACATAGATTCCTTATGAAAATCTAAGACTTTTTTTCCTTTGTCATTTTTCAAAAAACTCAAAATTTAAAAAGTTATTCAAGCCAAATTCTAAATTTTCTTTACATTTCTCTGAGTAAAAAAGTCCTTTGCCACTTTTTACAAAACTCAAAATCAAAAAAGATATTCAAGTTGAAAGTTTCAACTAATTAAGTTTCTCAGATTTCAAACCCGAATATCTTTTTTGATTTTAAGTTTTGTAAAAAGTGGCACAGAACTTTTTTACTCAGAAAAATGTAAAGAAAATGTGGGAAAAGTTTGGTCCGTGAATTTGACCCCCACTTGCTGATAGAGGGCATTTATTATTAAAATTTTTGGCTTGAATAACTTGTTAAATTTTGAGTTTTTTGAAAAATGGCAAAGGAAAAAAAGTCTTAGATTTTCATAAAGAATATATGTTTTTCGGATGTTCAACTTGGTTTGGATCACCCTGTATATAACATGCACGAGAACTTAGTGCTCAAATTCGTTAGATCTTATTGCACAAATTTTTCAAAAAAAGTCACTCATATTGAATTGAGGCATAGGCAAAAATATGATAAATCATGAATGATGTGGTTATCGAAAATCTTTAACGGCGTTACATAATTTAAACCAAAAAGAAAACCATGAAATCATCGCCAAATCAATGATTTTACTACTTTCCACTCAATGCTGATCACTTAAAAATAACTATATTATAAATAAATAAACTATAGGTGGTGCATTTATCTCTGTCGGAGCCTTAGCTCTTTTAAGAAGCTTAGATTTACAGCCTAAAAGAACAGTCAGGTAAGAACTAAAAATTTTTTCAATTTATTTATTATAAAATATAAATACCATGATAAGTATGTTACGAGTTAAAATTACAAATCAGGTTTCGCATTTTCCACCAAACACGCAGAAATCGTTTCTGAAAACTCAACCACGCTAAATGACGAAATGAAAACATTCAAAACTGTTACGAAAAAAACCCCGACTACCACCCAATTATTCGTGTAATTCGCTTTACACATTTGTGCATTTACATTAACATTAAATCTACAATTCCAAATCAATCCTAAGGCAACGACGAACTGAAAAAATAAGCTGAAAGCTATCATCGAAAGTGAGGCGTAATAATAAGGGTGGTTTCCGTTGGTTTGCAAGACGTAACGAAACTGACTAGCGTTAGCTGAAATCAAAGCCAAGTCCATCATCCCTTGAGCAATAATTTTTTTCTGCTGATACACGTTTATATCTGGGATCGAAGTTATGTCAGGGTATATTGGGGGATTTTCCGTAGATATCGGTGGGAAAATTCCTGGTCCTGGAAACGCCGGCGTCGAAGATCTTCGACTTCCACCATCAGGGTCGAGCAAACCATCGTCTATTCCCTTGTCAAGATTTTCCGGAGGTCTCGATCCTCCCGATGACTCCAAGTCATCGATTTCTGGCCCGGAATTTGGTTTGGCGTTATTCACGTTGTCGGTTTCCAGCAGAGATTCGGAAGCTTTTCTGGGTCTTGAAGTAAGTTCGATTTCGCAGGCTCGAGCTAATTGTAATAGATGATTGTAATTTTGAATCTATTCGGCGTTTCTTTTCAAGATGATTAAAAAATTAACTTCTTTTATTGTTCATTGCAAATTCATAGTACCAAATTTCCGAAAGCAAATGAAACCACCAAGATAAGGTGAATTCAATCAATTCTATAACGACCAACTTTGGAACCGATCTTCAAGAATTTCAAAAGAAATGATAACAACTTTTTTTCTAAGCTTTTGGCATACCAAAAATTTTTTACACTCACTATTCTCCACTTTTCTCGTTTCATGATCAGTCCCATTCGGCTCAACTTCATCAACGTAACGAATTTCATCCCTCTGCTTCATTTTATGAACTGTAATTGGACTCGGAATAATCACTTTTTTCACTCACAAATCGAATTATTCGTAAACTCGGAAAGGTCTCGTCCAACAACACGGACGTTTCAGCTCGTAATAAACCTGATCTCTCGTTTTGGGCAATGGAATTAGACTCAGACTGAATCATACTCGCCACGCGAGTTTTCTTCCAGTTCTTCATATAGTCACGGAATTCGTTGGAGAGGTCAAGAAAACTGACGTATTTAATTTTATTGTTCTTTGTTTGATCGTAAATTATTGCACTGCATTGAAGAACGCATCTAGAGGATAAAAAACACTTTTTAATTTATTTCTGTGAAAGGTCGAGCAGCGCATTTTTCGCGACAAGGTCATATTCGAAAGGTGGGGGTTCGCCATTTACGAAATATCGTGGGATATACTTTCAGAATGACAATGACTTCATATCGGAGAGAAAATCGCGTGGATGCAAAAATTACCATTTATTCGATGTAGAACTTCTTTCCTATAGAACTATAATTAATAAAACTCAAATTTGTTGGTAAAACTTTATTCAGTCTCATCTTTATTGTTCTGTAAAATGAAATAATGTACATCTCAAAAAGTGTTATTACAATTTTTTCTCGTGTAAATTAATTCTGTGAAAATTGATCTCTTCAAATACCAGAGTTGAAGAATTTATACATGTCAAAGAAATCACACTTTATTGTTTGGTTCGTTTTTGGTACAACGCTACGAAAATGCTACTTTCTTTTATAAACTCTGATGAAAAAAAATCATTCTGTAATCAAAGTTACACACGAAGCTTGTCAAAATTTTTACAGCGTGGGTGAAATTGACTAGCGTGCAAAAGAAGCAAATTCAGTCTACCCCGCGTAATGGTAAAGTCTCGATTAAACTCTTATGATGACATGAAATGTATAAAACCAGACCAATTGATATAAAACATGACAAAAGCTGCAACAGAAATGCCAATGGGCAAAATGAAAATTTTCCAGTACATGGAAGCTTTGGAATTGTTTTCATTTTCAATGCGATTTCGTTCTTTGCCCTTTTTGCGTGGCTTGAACTTGCGTTCGAACATCTCGATCTCTTTCTGATTCCGCATATCTTCTTCTTTTTTCTTTTCCGCAATTTCCCGTTGCCTTGCGTCTTCCACTTCGGCCTTTTTCTGTTCGCAGACTTCGTCACAATTGACGATTCCTTGACCGCTTCTCACAGCCTTGCACGTGAACTCTTTTTTCAAACGCTGAAAATTGGAAAACGATTAGTGCTAATTGTTTCTAGTTGTTTGGAAAAATATGTGAAATTCATTACCTTGCACTTGCACCAAATTTTCACCTTCTTATTGCAATCATTCTCTTTTGTGCAAGGTCCAGAATGACAATCATCAATGCATCGGTGTCCGCAAGCATACTACATGAGACAAATATTTTAATCTTTTATTTGTAATTTATATATTTTTGATAAAGTATTCATAATTACATTTTTAGGACACTGATTTCCACATTGGAAAAGCTTATCTCGTTCTTCGGGATTGGCAGACGTCAATTTGGCACATCTTATGTACAACGTGTTAATGCCACAATGGCAGGTGACGCGAACGAGATGTTTGCAGGGTTTGCAAGGCGCTGGGTGGCAAATTTTATCGCAGATGTGATTACAGCCTGGTTGCCTAGCCAAGGAACAAGGTTTTTCGCACTCAGTGCATTGGTCATTTTCCTCTTCAAACTCGGAATCACCAACCTGTAACAACGAAAATCAAACAACATATTTAATCTTTGTATCGAAAATCGAGATTGAACTGCTGAGTTAAATTTAGAAGGAAAATTCCTGACCTTGTGGCAAAGTTTTTCACAGTGATGGTTCGTGCAAGTTAGAAGCCTTCCGCATTCTCGCAAGCAGGAGCTCGAAATGGCTTTGTGGCAGGGAAAAGGAACTGTTTCGTGTCCACCGAGGCAAGTTACCATGACTGAGTATTGGCAAGGAGGACAGGGCAAAGTAAGCTGCTCCCATTTGTCCTTTTGTTGCTCCCAGGGTCCCACAGGTTGGGACTTTACGCCATTTATTTTAACCTGAAATCCAAGATTTTTATCATTTCCAAACTAAAATACAGAAATTATCAATTTTTGATTTCTACATCTACATTTTTCATTAATTCGATGAAAAAAATGATTAATTTTTTTATTTCAACATTTATATTTTTCATTCATTCAGTGAAAAAAGATATCAATTTTTTTATTTCAACATTTATATTTTATATTCATTTGATGAAAAAAATGATCGACTTTTTTATTTAAATATTTATAGTTTTCATTCATTCGATGAAAATAATCAGCGTTAAAAATTCATGAAAGATGAAATTGAAAATAATACATTTACATTTATTAGTAGAAATATTTCAGTTAAAATTTTTTTCAGTAGAAAAATTAAAATTTTTTAAAAAGTTAAAAATTTCAGTAAATTAATTCATTTAAACCTGAAATCCCAGGTTTTCACAATTTTAAAACCAAAATACAGAAATGATCAATTTGGGATTTCTACATTTACATTTTTCATTAATTCGATGAAAAAAATGGTCAATTTTTTTATTTCAATATTTATACTTTTCAAGAATTCAATAAAAAAAAAACATTCTTAAAAATTCATGAAAAATGAAATTTAAAATAATAGATTTATATTTATTAGTACAAGTTTTTCAGTATGAACTTTTTCGAGCAGAAAAATTTTAAAAAGTAAAAAAATTCAGTAAAAGTCATTCATTTTAACCTGAAATCCCAGATTTTCATCATTTTGAAATTAAAATACAGAAACGATAAATTTTTTAATTTTTAAATTTATATTTTGCATCCATTCGATGAAAAAAATCAGTGTTAAAAATTCATGAAATACATACTTCTGAAATTTAAAATAATAGATTTATATTTATTAGCACAAGTTTTCCAGTATAAATGTTTTTCAGTAAAAAAATTTCAAAAAAATAAAAAATTTCAGTTGAAGTCAGTCATTTCAACCTGAAATCTCAGATTTTCATCATTTTGAAACCAAAATAAAGAAATGATCAATTTTTGATTTCTACATTTACATTTTTAATTTATTCGATGAAAAAAATGATCAATTTTTTCATATCAATATTTATATTTTTTATTCATTTGGTGAAAAAAATCAGCGTTAAAAATTCACGGAATATGAAATTTAAAATAATAGATTTATATTTATTAGTACAAGTTTTTCAGAATGAATTTTTTATTGTAGAAAAATTTTTAAAAAATAAAAAATTTCAGTTGGAGTCATTTATTTTAACCTGAAATCCCAGATTCGCATCATTTTGAAACGAAAATACAGAAATGATCAATTTTTGATTTCAATATTCATATTTTTCAAGAATTCAACTAAAAAAATCAGTGTTCAAAATTCATGAAATATTAAATTTAAAACAATAGAATTATATTTATTAGTACAAGTTTTTCAGTATGAATTTTTTCAGTAGAAAAATTTTAAAAAAGTAAAAAATTTTTTTATTTAAAACCTAAAATCCCAGGTTTTCATCATTTCCAAACCAAAATACAGAAATCATCAATTTTTTTATTTCAACATTTATACTTTTAATACATTCGATGAAAAAAATGATTAATATTTTTATTTTATCATTTATATTTTTTATTCATTCGGTGAAAAAAATCAGCCTTAAAAAATCATGAAAGATGAAATTTAAAATAATAGATTTATATTTATCAGTATAAATTTTTTTTGTATGAATTTTTTTCAGTATAAAAATTTAAAAAATTAAAAAATTGCAGTAAAAGTCATTCATTTTAACTTGAAATCCCAGATTTTCATCATTTTGAAATCAAAATACAAAAATGATCAATTTTTTGATTTGTACACTTACATTTTTCATTAATTCAATGAAAAAAATGATCGATTTTTTTATTTCAATATTTGTATTTTCAAGAATTCAATGAAAAAAAAACAACTTTAAAAATTATGAAAGATGATATTTGAAATAATAGATTTATATTTATTAGTACAAGATTTTTTGTATGATTTTTTTTCAGTAGAAAAATTTAGAAAAAGTAAAAAATTTCAGTAAAAGTCTTCATTTTAACCTGAAATACCAGATTTTCGTGATTTTGAAACCAAAATACAGAAATGATCAAATTTTTGATTTCAACATTTACATTTTTCATTCATTCGATGAAAAAAATTAGCCTTAAAAATTCATGAAAGATAAAATTTAAAATAATAGATTTATATTTATTAGCACAAGATTTTTTGTATGAATTTTTTCAGTAGAAAAATTTAGAAAAAGTAAAAAATTTCAGTAAAAGTCATTTATTTTAACCTGAAATCCCAAATTTTCATCATTTCCAAACCAAAATACAGAAATGATCAATCCTTTGATTTCTAAATGTACATTTTTCATTCATTCAATGAAAAAAATGATTAATTTTTTTATTTCAATATTTATATTTTTCAAAAATTCAATGAAAAAAAACAGCCTTAAAAATTCATGAAAGATGAAATTTAAAATAATAGATTTATATTTATTAGTACAAGTTTTTTTGTATGAATTTTTTTCAGTATCAAAATTTAAAAAATTGAACAATTTCAGAAGTCATTTATTTCAACCTAATACCCCAGATTTTTATCATTTGAAACCAAAATACAGAAATGATAGATTTTTTTATTTTGACATTTATATTTTTCATTCATTCGATGAAAAAATCATCTTTAAAAATTCATGAAATATGAAATTTAAAATAATAGATTTATATTTATTAGTAGAAGTTATTCAGTTTGAATTTCTCTCAGTAGAAAAATGTAAAAAACAAGAAAAAAATTTCTTCAGAAGTCATTCATTTTAATCTGATATTCCAGATTTTCATCATTATGAAACTAAAATACAAAAATGATCAATTTTTTTATTTCTATATTTACATTTTTCATTCATTCGATGAAAAAAATCAGCCTCGAAAATTCATGAAATATGAAATCAAAAACAATAGACTTTAATTTATTAGTATAAGTTTTTCAGTTTGAATTTTTTTCAGTAGAAAAATGTAAAACATTTTCAAAAAGTACAAAATTTCAGTAGAAGTCATTCGTTTCAACCTTAAATCCCAGGTTTTCATCATTGCAAAACCAAAATACAGAAATTATCAATTTTATATTTCAACACTTATATTTTTCATTAATTCGATTTAAAAAATCAGCCTTCAAAATTTATGAAATATAAAATTTAAAATAATAGATTATTATCTATTAGTAAAAGTTGTTCAGTTTGTCAATACAAATTTATCTACTTCATCATTTTTTCTAACGAATACTCTAATATTTGAAATAATTTTTCATTAATTGCAATCAAATTGTTTTTAACTTTGCATGAAAATCAGTTTTATCCTTGATTTTATGTAAGCAATTGTATCATTTTCTTAGCGATCGACAAAAAAAAAATGTTTTTGTCTTTACCCAAACATTTTCATGGCAAACAGCAGGGCAAGTATGACCGCAATCCATCACCAAATCACAAATTTTTTTGCAAGGAGGACAAACTCCTCGATGGCATTTGTGCGATTCCCTTTTTGGATGATGACAATCAGGAGGAATTTTGCAAAGTTTGTTGCAATTTGGCGGCTTTATTTTTTTCGTAGTTCCACAAGGTATCGTAATCTGAAATTTATTCAACGAATAAAGAATTTGTCAAAAATTCATTAAAAAAATAATTAATTCATCAAATTTTTCTAAAATATAAAAAAATGTTGAAATAATCGAAAAAGGAAATTTTGGAAAGACAATTTTTGGACAACTTTTCAAGTTCATATATTAAATGACCAACTTTGAAGAATGTCACAGTCGATTTACCTTACTTCCTCCGCAACGACATTGAATCACGATCGTCCTATAAAACGCAATCCAAAAATTCAACGTTTAACACATGTAAAAAATGTGTAAAAAAATATAAAATATATTCATTTACATTTAATAATCACAGACTATCCAAAAAAACATTTTAAAATGTTGAGTTCAATTTTGAAAATTGATATTTCAGAAAAATTCTCTTACTTTGGACAAGGATAACATGGCCCACTGTGACAAGGCGCTGGACATTTGTGCTTTCTGCAATTCAAAAGATTGTCGCATACTTTTTCGCATGGGTTGAAATGTTTTTTAAGCAAACAATCGCAACATTTTTTATTGCACTGGTGCCTGCCGCACAATCTCATTTGTGGGCACTTTTTGTTGCAGCTGAATTCCTTGTTGCAGGCTATTTCTTTGGTGTAACTTTTGCATTTGCATTCCTAACAAAGATAGAAAAATTTTCAACCTTTTTTACAATCATTGAAAAATGTACACTACCTAGTTCAGTGTATCCAAATTTTTAATAAGACTGGATACCATGATATTTTATAAATTATAAGTCCATCTAATTTAATGTCCAAATTTTCTTATTATTTTAGTCTAACTTAAATCTTTGAGTAGTTTGTATTATGTTTAAAATTTTGAGAAAATTGAAAAACTGTGAAAGTTTTCTAAATAGTCGATAATTTTATAAGTAATTCGAAGAATTACAGAGATTATTCATAAATTTTGTATATTGTGATCATTATATTTTTTGGAAAAGTGTATAGCTTTTTATAATTTGATGAAAAAATTTCAAAAACTTGCAAGTATTGAACAATTACAAAAAATTATTATGAGTTATACAAATTAAACTGAATTTTTTTCGATTATTATTGTTGAAATATAAAGAAAATAAAAAAGCATTAAGAAAATTCTCTAGATTGTTGTAAACTCTATAAAATTCAAATAATTTGTTAAATTTCAGATAATGTTAATAAATTTTGTACATCGTGAAAAATTTTTTAATTCTGAAAAGTTACAGAAACCGTGTAATATACTACATTTTTCAAAATCAAAAAATATTTCATCATACGGAAACGATCCAAAATGTTAAAAATAATCTAGAATATAACTTTGTAAAATGTTATTTGTAAAAAATTTTAATGGTCCGGTTGAACTAGAAATTAATATTGATTAATATAATTTTCCTATCATTATAAAGTTTCTTCAATTCGAAAATTAATCCTCGCACAAAAATGTTATATGATTGTATAAATTTTCAGTACATCTAATTTAATGTCCAAATGTTCTTATTATTTCAGTATAACTTAAATCTTTTAATAGTTTATATTACTATCTACATTTTAAAATTTTGAAAAAATTGAATGACTGAAAATTTTCGAATTCTAACTGATTTGAAGAGTTACAAACATTGTTCATAAATTTTGTATATTCCGATCATTGTCATATTTTTTGGAAAAGTGTATGGTTATTTTAGTTTGATGAAAAAATTTTAAAAACTTGAAAGTTTAGAACAATTATGAAAAATTATTATGTGTTAGACAAATTTAAATGAACTTTTTTCAAATATTATTGTTAAAATATAAAGAAAATAAAAAAGCATTGAGATAATTCTCTAGATTGTCGTAAATTCTATAAAATTCAAATAATTTGTTAAATTTCAGATAATGCTAATAATAAAATCAAAAAATATTTCATCATACGGATACGATAAAAAATTTTAAAAATAATCCGGACTGTAATATAAATTTCAGAAATGTTATTTGTTAAAAATTTTAATGGTACGGTTTAACTAGAAATTAATAATTGATTGATATAATTTTTATATCATTATAAAGTTTCTTGAATTCGAAAATTGATCCTCGCACAAAAATGTTATATGATTGTATTAATTTTAAGTGCATCTAATTTAATGTCCAAATTTTCTTATTATTTCAGTATAACTTATATCTTTAAATAATTTATATTACTATCTACATTTCAAAATTTTGAAAAAATTGAATAACTGTGAAAATTTTGTAATTGTGATTTGAAGAATTACAGAGATTGTTCTTAAATTTTGTATATTGTGATCATTACCATATTTTTTGGAAAAGTGTATGATTTTTTTTTATCTTTATGAAAAAATGTAAAAAACTTGGAAGTTCTGAGCAATGACGAAAAATTACTATGAGTTACACAAATTTCAATGAATTTTTTTCGATTATTATTGTTGAAATATAAAGAAAATAAAAAAGCATTGAGATAATTCTCTAGATTGTCGTAAATTCTATAAAATTCAAATAATTTGTTAAATTTCAGATAATGCTAATAAAAAATATTTCATCATACGGATACGATAAAAAATTTTAAAAATAATCTGGACTGTAATATAAATTTGAGAAATGTTATTTGTTAAAAATTTTAATGGTTCGGTTAAACTAGAAATTAATAATTGATTGATTTTTGCGTATTACATTTTCATATCATTATAAAGCTTTTGAATTTTAAAAATGAATCCTCGCACAAAGATGTTATATAATTGTAAATCAATCAATTAAAATTTGAAGTTTTAGAAAATTTACAAAACTTTTATAAATTATTACTAATCACAATAGTTTTCTAGAATTACTATTTGTAAGATTTTTTCTTTGTTTTCATTTTTTTACTTAATTTCAAAAATTTTCGTTAAGTTTTGCATTTCACATGTTTTTTTTTTATTTCTTGCTTATACTATTTTAAATATTTTATTCACAAACATATCTCAAACGCATTATAATATGCAAACAATATTTCCTAAAATTGGTACAATTTGGTTTTATAATATTTTTTGGACATTACCATATCCAATTTTTTAATAATAATCACCTTTACGATGACTTGTAGACATTGACCACATTTATCTGTTGCATGACATCTGTATGAACAAAAAAAAAAGATTATAATCTATTTCCTCAAATTATCAATGTCTTAAACAATTATTGAAAAATTGTAAGCGACACATTGTTTTGGAAATTAATTTCAAGTAAATAAATTTATGAAATAAAAAATCCTCGAACCTCATGCTGCAATAATGTTTTCCACAATCCAACAATTTTCCGCAATCGGCGCCACAAGTTGGCGTCAGCGATTGTTTGCAAGAAATTGTGTATTTTTTCTTTCCGCAAGGACACTGAAAAATTTTATTAGATTCAAGAAAATTCGTATTTAAAAATAAGTATAAGTTCAAAATTGCTCGAATTTTTATCATTTTTTCTCTCATTGTCAGTTACAAAGGTTTTGAGAAATTCGAGAACAAAAATTAGGCTTGATTCACATCACAAGATTTAATAGAGAAAAAAAAATGAAAACCACAACTTTAGATGACTAAAATTGATGTTTCTGAGATTTATTGACTGGAATTTATTTTTTGAAATTCCAACTTACTGATACATAAAAAAACGAAAAAATATACAATTTGAATTTCATTTTTATGCCTCAATCATCACCAGCGAGTTTTTCACCTCATGCACAGCAATGTAAAAATTTCAGATTGCGTTTTACACATTTTCGTCGCATTGTTGATGGTTTCGATATGAAAAACTAGATGTATATCACAGCGACACCAATATTTTCAAAACAAGGCTAAAACATCAGAATTTATCACCTAGATATACAAATAACTATTTTCTGCAATAATTTTTCATTAAATACATTTCAATACAATTTTTCTGTTACTCATTTATAATGAAAACATTTCAAAAACATTAAAATCCTTACCGTACGATTTTTCTCAAAAGGGCACTGCCCGCAATCACCGGTTCGATGGCAGTTTTCCTCGCAAACGTGAACGTTGCACGAGAGTTTCCTGTTGCAAATCTTCTCGCAGCGCCAGAAAATCTCGTTGCAGTTCCTCGGTTCTTTTTTCAAGCCGCAATTGCAGCTCGTGGTCAGGACGTTGCGGCAAGGGGAACACTCCCCGACATGACACTTATCCGGGCAGCGATGTTCGCAATTTTCATAACCTCGACCGCACACCTCCCCGCAGCTCCACTCCTTGGCGTTGCAACGCATCGGTCTCGCCGCTTTTCTCCCACAATAGCATTTGGCTTGGACAATTTTGGGACACATGGGACACGGGCCAGGGTGACAGAGCAATGTGCATTTATGACCGCATTGCAATTCCTTGGAGCAGATCTCGCCGCACGAATGGGGAATCAGCCAGGGTTGGTACACTGGATCCACATTTTTCCCGCAAAAGCAGAAGTACTTGGATGGAATTTTGGATTCTTCGTATTCCATTCGACATTTTGGACTTGAATGATAAATAATAAATCAGGGGCGTGTGCAGAAAAAATTTTTGGCAGGGGTTTTTTTAAAAAAGATAAAAGTATTAGAAACAGACAAAAGTACAATCTCAATTGCTTAAAAGTCACAAAAATCGAAATCCATTATATTGAATACGCATATAAAAAATTGTCGATTCTGGACTCGAAAATTTATACAACTTTGGAGGTCCAAAACTCGCAAAATTAAAAAATATTTTTATATTAGAAAATATTTTTATAATGATTAATATTAAAAAAAAATTTTTACAAAATTAAAAAATATTTTAAAATAAGTTTCAACCAATCAGATTTCAAACTCGAATATCTTTTTTGGTTTTGAGTTTTGTTAAAAGCAGTAAAGGACTTTTTGACTCAGAAAAATATGAAGAAAATTTGGTTAGAGTTTGGTTTGAGGTTTTTATCCCAACTTGTCAAAAAAGCGCATCTATTGTTTAAATTTCAAATTTGAATAACTTTTTTGATTTTGAGCTTTGTAAAAAGTGGCAAAGGACTTTTCGACTTGAAATTTAAAAAGAAATATTAAATTTCTTTTTGGTATGAGGATTTTGGTACACCCTGTATTTTTCAAGTATTTTAGGAATTTTCGTATTTTATGCTATTCATACAATTATATCGTACTTTTTGGTATTCTAATAAATTTCTCGTATTTCTATAATTTTCTCTGCAGAATTCTAGAATTCAATGCTAAAGTATCGAAACTCACAAAGATTTTGAGTTTGTATAGTATTTTTATAGATTTATAGAACTCGATTCTCTAAAATTCTAATTCCAACAGATTTC
The DNA here is from genome assembly GCA_030522825.1 of Platygaster orseoliae. Classification (NCBI taxonomy): domain Eukaryota; kingdom Metazoa; phylum Arthropoda; class Insecta; order Hymenoptera; family Platygastridae; genus Platygaster; species Platygaster orseoliae. The sequence goes on from JAPYZL010127314.1 coordinate 19,113, forward strand.
CATTTTTTTTTTCAAGATGTCTGGAAAAATGAGATATACGTAGATTTGAAATATTTCATGAATTTTTAAATTTTCGTACTTTTCAGAGTGTTTAAAAGATTATAGCGTTCAATAGTATTCTTACAGATTTCTACCATTTCTTTTGATTTTCAAACTTTTATACACGTTTTTTTAGAATTCCTAGTTTTCTAAATCGTACGTATTTTTTTGTTCAGGTTTTTCAAAAAACAGTTTTTTCATAAAATTCTAATACTTGTAATACTTCTTCTGTTTGTTTAAGATTCGGAATACTTTTTATTATTTTCATAAATTTATAGAATTTGAAGCTCTAGATTTCGAAGTTCCTTAGATTTTCAACATTTTCGTAAAGTCTAATTTTTTTTATTAATCACTGGCTTGAAATAATTTGTCAAATTTCATTTTTCTACGTTATCCTAGTCAAACATTTATAAATATCATTCTTTTGAAACCAGGATTGCTGTAGAATTCTGAATTCTATTTTAATTTGAAAATTGACAGAAAACCATATGATATGTCATCTAGATTTCAATAAGTACATTTTTCATCATTTTACATTCTTATTTTAATATTTTTATTTTAATATAATTTATATATAATATATGATAATTATATAGATTATTTAATTATAATAATGTATTTTTTTATTTTATTTTCTTATTAAGTTGCATCAATTTTTCGTATTGCTTATATAGTTGATTTATTTAAAAATTTCAGACACGGGTTTTTCTTTTTATCATATCTTAAAAACTGACAGAAACACGTCGTTTTAAAAAGTTAAACAAAGTGACGTCATTCTAATTACAGGACGTAATCTGCATTCTAAGTATATCTATGGGTCATTTCATAGGAGATTTACAGTCAACATTTTTTTTTCAACCAAATTTTTTTTTTCGTGTTTTCAGATCGAAAATAATTAACACATATTTTTTTTTTCAATGTGATACTTGAAAGTTTCGAAATATGATTTGTTGAAGTTTTGTAGTCTGTAAAAAAATTTTTTTTTATGTTAAACTGTTAAAACAGTTTTGAAGATAAAATATTCCCTTTGTACCTTAATTGTACCTAGGCGTACAAGCTTTCCAGAAAAAAACTATAGCACTCTTACCGTTGTTTTTTTTTAACAACAATATAGTGCATTGTTATAAATAAATTCATTTTTTCCAAACTTGGAACTATTTTTATTTTTATTTTTTTTTTAATGTTTATCAATATACATGCAAAATTTTGGAGTGGAGAAATGAAAATTGGAGGTGCAACGAATTTTCTTAATCTGCCCCACGCGTTGCAGCGAGCGAGTTACTGACAGCAGGTAATGGTGTACAAAATCAGTTCACTTATTGCCAGTGTTCATGTAAAAATTTTTATTTGTTCATGTTAACACTTGAATTTTACAACTTGGCCTTGTTCTTTATTGTTTATAATAATAATTTTTTTTTTAATTATTTTACAATACAGGTATAAAAAAACTTCACTTTGTCAATCATTTTCATCATCACATCAGCAAAACATCTTCTTTGAAAAAATATGTCAATGATGTACAGGTGCACAAAAGATTATGAAGAATCAGAAAACTTTCTGAAAAGTCATTTTGAAAAGTGCAAAACGAATGCTGGCACGCACAACTTGCATTCAGTTGAGCCATGTAACAACTTCAATTTGAAAGTGAGAAAATTCTCTTCTTCCTCTGATTTCAAAATTGTCAGCTTTTACAAAAATGAAAAATTAGGAAACAAACGCCCAATCAAAGAAAAATGATGGACAAAGTGAAGTTTTTTTATACTTGTATTGTAAAATAATTGAAAAAAAAATTTATTATTATAAACAATAAAGAACAAGGCCAAGTTGTAAAATTCAAGTGTTAACATGAACAAATAAAAATTTTGACATGAACACGGCCAATAAGTGAACTGATTCTGTACACCATTACCTGCTGTCAGTAACTCGCTCGCTGTAACGCGTGGGGCAGATTAAGAAAATTCATTACACCTCCAATTTTCATTTCTCCACTCCAAAATTTTGCATGCATATTGATAAACATTTTTAAAAAATTTATCAAAAAAAAAATCAAAAAGAAAATAGTGCCAAGTTTGGAAAAAATGAATTTGTTTATAACAATGCACTATATTGTTGTAAAAAAAAAACAACGGTAAGAGTGCTATAGTTTTCTGGAAAAATTGTACGCCTAGGTACAATTAAGGTGCAAAGGGAATATTTTATCTTCAAAACTGTTTTAACAGTTTGCCATAAAAAAAAAAGTTTTTTTACAAATTACAAAACTTCAAAAAATCATATTTCGAAATTTTCAAGTATTACATTGAAAAAAAAAAAAAACGTGTCGATTATTTCAGATCTGATAACACGAAAAAAAATATTTGGTTGAAAAAAAATTTTTGACTAAATCTCCCATGAAATGACCAAATGAAAAATGAATGAAAACAATCATTTTTCGAAGAAACCAAAAAATACGTATCAATTTTTTTTTTTGAAAATAGTAGATACATATTTTTCGAAAAATTTTTTTTTTCCATGCAATTTCTCAATTGTAATTCGAAATTATAGTTCATTGTCCAAGTTTGGCTCTCACTTCAAGTCTTTTTCGAGACCTGTAGTGCACATTTTCTGTAATTTATAACCAATAAACATTTCGCATTATTATTATTATTATTATTATTATTATTATTATTTTTACATAAACATGCACGACAAGTTATTGACAATTCTGATTTCAATCCTATAAATAAAGCATTATTAATAAACTGAAAAAACTTGTAATGAAACTACTAGAGATTATTCAATACTATTATCTTTTAATAATTAAAAAAAAAAAAAAATTATACAGAACTTACCAAGCCCAAAGAGGAGTGATGCCTTTTTCCTGCTTGTAACTTAAGCTGTCGCGAATCCAGTGTTGAATGCATGGCAAATGAAGAAAAGAGAAGCACAGCTGACAGTTCCAAATCTGAAATTCAGAATATTTATCCGCTTTTAAATATACTGAAATCGCTCAATTTTGCTTTTTTTTAAATTTAAAGTTTCCTATTAACACACTCCTCAATTCCAATACACAAATTTTTCATTTATATAAAAAACCTCAAACTCAAAATGTATAGAAAATATTTGAAATTTTCAACAATTGAGAATTTTTTTAGTCGAACTTAAATCTTTGAATAATTTGTATTATGTTCAATATTTTGAGAAAATTGAAAAACTGTGAAAATTTTCTAGATAGTCGATAATTTTATAAGCAATTCGAAGAATTACAAAGATTGTTCATAAATTTTTTATATTGTGATCATTATAATATTTTTTGGAAAAGTGTATGGTTTTTTTTAGTTTGATGAAAAAATTTCAAAACTTGCAAGTTTTGAACAATTACAAAAAATAATCATTATAAGTTACACAAATTTCAATGAATGTTTTTCGATTATTCTTGTTAAAATATAAAGAAAATAAAAAAGCATTGAGGTAATTCTCCAGATTGTTGTAAATTCTATAAGATTCAAATAATTTGTTGAATTTCAGATTATGCTAATAAATCTTGTACATCATGAAAAATTTTTCAATTCAAAAAAATTACAGAAACCGCGTAATATGTGTACTACCTTTTTGAAAATCAAAAAATGTTTCATCATACGGATACGATCCAAAATTATTAAATAATATAAAAAATATTTTAATTTTCAACAATTGAGAATTTTGTTTTTTTACTGTACTATTAGGATCGTTTTTTAAATTTATTTCTTCTATTAAAAACATATCATGATTTCTTAAAATTCCTGTTAGAAAATAGAAAATTACAGCATCTGTTTTTTTGACTGTCGAAATACAGATGAGACATATCGCGCCGCCTGATTGAAACATGTCCGTGAGGTAACTCAGCGCTTTTTCCCTGTCGCCGCCTTCATTTTGATAGTTGGAAAATACATTTTCCACTGCCTGTTGCAAAATTTCATCTTTGCCATCTTCATCATCTTCGCTGCTTGATTCCAGAAATACGTTGGCCTCCAGGTGTTTTTTGATTGCAGCTTTGTTCTGGGCTTGAGCTCTCTTGAACTTCTTCATGATCTACACTGTTAAGAATGTCATTAAGTTCAATGAACATTCATGTATAGTATTTATATTAAAAATATAAAACACGTTTATCAAACTCAGACTAATTAACTTATCTATTAATTTCAATTAACGCATATCAAAATCTGTCAGTAGTTTATTAAAATTAATAGACTTGTAGATTGTGCATTGTATATTGTATATTGTTTATTGCATATTGTATATTGCTTATTGCATATTGTTAATTGCATGTTGTACATTGTATATTGTTTATTGCATGTTGTACACTGTATATTGTTTATTGCATATTGTATATTGTACAAAAAATTCAATTGGCTAGGCAATTGAAAACTCAAGAGATACATTATTTATTCTTATTTTTTTACTGGCATCTGATCATTTGATTAAATTATAATCATGAAAAATTTTTTCCAAAAATAACTATGACACATATTCTCGTAAAAAATCTCAAAAAAAGTAAATAATTTTTCGTTTCTACTTTTGATTGTAAATAAAATTTCTGACAATTGATCTCAAATGCCATTAAAAAATTGTTTTTAAATTCACTTCACTAAATTTCCAGTCAATATTTTTTCATACTAAAACTTTCCTGAAACGCATCCAATTTTCGAATTTATAAATTGCCGTTTTCAACTAACAAATTATGTCATAATAAAATAAAAGTATCTTACTGTATTTCGGAACTTCAAAATGCAAAAACATCCGCACTATTGAAACTGAACAGTACGTGTTTTTCCATTTGCAATTTTTGGGTGGTACAGCACGGAAAGCATAATAAACTTCAATTCGTTTTATTCACTATTGTTACACGTATTCGGTTATAAAAAAAAAACACACGTCACAAAACACAAAACAGATAATGACATAACGAAATTGATTATCGACGTACAATTGTTTACAACGCAACATCCAGCAACATCAGCGCAAACAAAGGCAAATTTGCATGAATGTGCACAGCGTGCACAGCTGCTGACACACAAATGGCGAATATGGGATATATATATAGGTATATTCTTAATGTGTATATCACTATATATCATGTATATATCACTGGGTGTGAAATAATTCCTTGGAATCAAGTTTTTGATTTTCCCAGTCAATTATAATAATATTGATTACTTAAAAAAATAATAAAATTGACTGGGAAAATCGAAAACTGCGAAAACTTATTAATATGGTATATACATACGTCGCATATATATCTATATATAGTATAATCGGCCATCTTTAACAGCCTTTTTACCTCAACTCATTTTTGAAGCGTAAAAGAAGTAACTGAAAAAAACACAAATAAAGCGGGAAAAACGGCATTGAATGTTTTAGTCTTTATTTTTATGAAGAATTGAAATAAATGATAAATCAACAGTGAAAAACGCTATTTTCTACTTGATTTACAAGAATAAAAATAATGTCATCGTAAGTACCATTTTATCAAACTTATTATTCACTGCAAGTAAAATTTTGCGTCCAATAGTCAAATTCCACCCTGAGAATCGGCTGAATTGAAAAAATTTTTTATTATTTTTGCATAAAAATAAGATAAAAACTTGATAGTTTTTGGGATTTGTGAATTTTTAAAATATTTTACATTTTCAGGAGGCCAAGAAAAAGTGTTGGCGAAACCAGACGGAATTCTGTGCGTAAAAATTGCGTGTATTTACGTTTTGTTTGAACATTTTAATGATACATTATCGAAAATAGTGTATTTATTATTAAATTACAAGTAAAAAAATTAATGAGTTAAAAGTTTTTAGAATTCCAGTTTATTATTTATTGTTAAATATTAATAGAGCTGATATGAATTTAATTTCATATTTTTATATATATATATGTATGTATACATATTACAATTTAATTTGTTTATTATGCATCTTAGGGTATTCTTCTAAAAATTGCCTGAAAAAACATTGTTTTTTTCGAAATATTGCTTTTTTTAAGAAAAAGTGTAATTCATTATTGAATTTATTTTTATTATTTAATTTGGTATTTATGGTTTTTAGAGAATAAATTGATAATAATTAATTTAATTAAATTCCTAATTAAATAATAAAAGTTAAATAATACGAATTAAATTGAAAATATTTTTTAAAAATAATAAATAAAAATAATAAAAATTATATGATACAGAAATTAAATAATCAATAAATTAAATGATGAAACATAAATCAAAAATCATAATTATAAATAACTAATAACTAATGAAAAGTAAAAATTATAAAAATTGATGATATAATAAATTACACTTTTTCCCAGTAAAATCATGTTTTATAAAAAAAAAGCAATATTCCGCAAAAACAATTTTTTTAGACTATTTTTGGGATAATTCCCTAAAATGCATAATTACATAAAATTTAGATAATAAAAATTGAATGATATAGAATTTAAATAATGAAAAAATTAAATAATGAAAAATAAGTCAAAAATGATTAATCTAAAAATAATAGATAAAAATAAAAAATAATAAAAATAAATGATATAATAAATTACACTTTTTCCCAACAAAATCATGTTTTATAAAAAAAAAGCAATATTCGGCAAAAACACTTTTTTTAGTTTATTTTTGGAAGAATTCCATAAAATGCATAATTACATAAAAATTTAATAATAAAAACTAAATTACAAATAACTTTAAAAAATAATAAATAAAAATAATAAAAATTAAATGGTACAGAAATTAAATAATTAAAAAATTAAATAATGAAAATCAGTGAAAAATAATAAATCTAAAAATAACAAATACAAATACAAAATAATAAAAATAAATGATATGATAAATTACTCTTTTTTCCAACAAAATCATGTTTTATAAAAGAAAACCAATATTTCACAGAAAACAATTTTTTAGACCTTTTTTGGAAGAATTCCTTAAATGCATAATTACCTGTAATTTAATATTAATATTAATGAAATATTTAATTATATTTCATTAATTTTATTGATAAAAATTTATTATATCAATTAATATTTTATGGAATATTTAATAACATTCATTACTGATATTCCTATAATAATATATCCATTAATTAGAAATGAATTAAGGTTTTTGATTGAAACTTAGTGAAATTTTTTTTCCTGTTTTTTTTTTACATGAATGGCCCAGTTTCAATTAAATTTTTGATGTCTCCAATTAAACGATGAAAACACAATATATACTTATAATTTTAATTAATATCATAATAACATACATTTGTAAAAATGTCATTTTTATGATAAGTCCTGGTATTTTTTTAGTAATTACTAGAGCGGATATTTATATGCACTTGCATGTTGCATGCTTATTTTGCATATTTCATATGTCCAGGCTTTTTTTACATATTATGCTTTTTCATTGTCGGCAACATATTAATGTCATTTTTTCGTATATGTCAATTGTTTTTGTTTGATTTCATTGCAATTTAGTATTAAAATTGTTGTGTGTCGCTGGAATTATTCAAAATTATAATAAATATGCCTAAAGAGAAAGAATCTCAGCAAGATTTTATTCAGCGCATGGTAGACATGCATCCTGGTGTTTTTCGAAAAGACCGAACAGTCTTGTATTGTATCTACTGCAACATGACTGTAAATGCAACGAAAATTTTCAATGTTAAACGACATTTGGTGACGTTGAAACATAAACAAGCGGCACTAAAGTGGAAACGAACGACTGAAACACTCGTTACCGAATATCGACAACAGCCTTCAGTCAACCCTTTTAACCTGGAATTGTGTCGATCGTTGATTGAAGCGAATATTCCTATAAAGAACATTTCACATCCCAGCTTTAACAAGTTTTTAGAAAAACATATCAAATGCCCTATTCCAAGTGAATCAACCGTGCGACAAAAGTATATTCCAATACTCTATGACGAATGTCTCAACGATCTCAGAAAAAAAGCTACTGACAAGTTTATATGGGTGTCGATGGATGAAACA
>JAPYZL010127346.1:0-18130 GCA_030522825.1 Platygaster orseoliae
AGTTTGACGTTGTATATTATAGTCGACGAATATAAGAAGCTACAAAAAAAATTTCAGACCTCTGCGTGTATTCCTTGTATGTTGTCTGTTACATACAAACCGATAAATAAGTCAAAATAATGATTTTTCTCATTAAACATATGTTTTTCTTCAATCAGTTCTTAGAATGTTAGTTTTACGGTTGATAATTGGTCATAATAATAATCATTACAAATAAACTTTACATGGAATATTTACGGACTTGCAGTAAACTTTTCTAGCTACCCCCCCCCTTCTCAGCCGCCTACTTATAGGCCCCTTAATTAAATAATTCAAAAATAGAAATATTTTCGACTAGGAAACTTACAAATTTTTAGTCTTTTCTTCGATAGGCAGAAAATTTATGGATGCTGGAAAAATTTGTTACACAAGCGCAAAAGTTGTAACCCGAGTTAAAGACGAGTGGTGCAATAATCATGATGCATTCATTATTTGTTTATTGTATTGAAGTTGAAAATGCGTTTTATTTGCATTTTCATCGAAAATTTAATCAAAAAACAATTCTGCATATTCAAATTACATGTTTCATCATTGAGCCCTAGTCTCGCCATATATAAAAGAAAATTACAAATTAACGAAAATTTCTTTCTGAAATATTATTACAAAATATTTATCACGAAATATATTTTTGTAATAAATAATTTGTAAATAATAATAATAATAATAATAATAATAATAATAATAATAATAATAATAATAATAATAATAATAATTAATTAATAATAAAATAATTCTAGTAATAAATAGTTAAATAATTACAAATTAACGAAAACTTCATTCTGAATTTGTATTACAAAATGTTAATTACAAAATATTTTCATTTGTTAGTTCATTAACTTTGGAACTAAAATTTTATAATTGAAAAGATGTCCGATTTTTGGGCGGGGACGGGGGAGGTCAGAGTATGTAAAATTAACATTCAACCAAATTGAAAAATAGATGATTTTAATTTCATTCATCTCACAACTCACAACTGTTTGAGAGTAGAAAAATGAATTTTAATACGTTTTGAAAATTTGAAGTTTCTCTGGTTGACTTTTTAATGTTGAAGATTATATATGAACTTTGTTTTAGTTAAAAAATAATGGTTTTATTCTTTGCTTTCAACTATAAATTAAATGTAGGTATTTACTGCAATTGACATTTGAATGATTTTTACATTCAGAAATTTGAAACCATCCAAGTTTTTTAGATGAAACTTTAACGATTTTAAATGTTACATTCATTGAAAAATTATGAATGTATTATAATATTGAATATTAGAGATATTATTTGAATTTATATATATTCAGATAAAATATTTAATATCACAACTGGTATTATTTCAAATAAAAATGAAAATATTTAAAAACATAATCAAAATTATAAGTCATAAATTACAGAATACAAATATTTAATTATCGAAATTACCATAATCAATTATCATAATCAAAATAATAAATAATAAATTGAACAATACAATAATTCAATTGTCAATTTCAAAATATAAAAATCAAATTGAACAATATAATGTTTATCAAAAATTCCTAGAATACACAAACCCATACCATCTCTTATTTTTGGTTAACAAAAATACCAGTTTCTCGTGACCGCTCATGCAAACTCGCGTGCCGCCATCCTAACGCTCGTTTGCATTTTCTAAGTTTCGTCCCTTGTAGCGTAACGCGCTGTTTTCCGCTTCCGAAAAATCGCTCTTACGCCATTTCCTAAAGCGCCCACGGAAAACACTCGAAAGCCCTCGAGCTTCGGGGCGTGAAAAATGAAAAAAACTCCTGGTTGACGCTCCGCGTCGTCGGATAATCGAGGCAGCGCCGGCGCGCCCCGGGTACTCCATACGAGCACATTTGAAAATCAACGATCCGGCGACGTTAGGACGTCATCAAAGAGCCGATCCTTTGATCGTGGCTGTGAAACGTTGTTCCTGTCAGATTCCGGGACGCCCTTTTGCCCTGTACCCTGGACTTTGCCACGATCCAACGATTGGCCTTGCGGTGCCTGTGTTGACTCCCGACGCAGACGTCGCTAACGACTGTCATTAAATTAACAATACGGAACGACGGCGTGTTTTTTTTTCTTGTACATATACACGGATCTAGAAACGCCTTGTGTGCTTGTGGCTCGTGCCTGGGGAAGTAGTTCGATACTTGGGTTTATTATCGATGGCTTCGTAAATTGAAAAAGGGTAGACTTGGGAGTACTTTCGGGGAAAGAGGTATTTTGTTTGGTACTTTTGATGGAAGGAAAGTGAGGATTCCTCTGAATTAGATGGAAAATGAATATTTCCAATGCTGAAGAGGAAATGAGATTTTATTCTCCTGGTTTCCACGTATTTTGGAAATGGGAGGGTTTGTTTAATAGTGAGTGTAGAAATGGACTTTTTTGTGGAATTTGTTTTCATTTGGAAAGTAATTTTGATTAGGGAAGAGGAGAAAATGTGGGTTTCGAAGAATTAAGACGTGGGGAAAACAAGTTTTTTCGATGAATTTGTAGATTGTAGGACGAGTGGATGGAGAGTTTTGCCATCACTTTTGTCAAACAATTTCTGCAGCATAAGTTTAGGACTATGTTTTTTGTCTAACAATGTGAAGAAAATCGAATTTTCCTTAAGGGGTTAGTAAGAATTTATAGTATTTTACTTTTTTAGAAGTGATATTTTGAAGAGTGCGCAGCATTTATTACGGGAAGAGCAAATTTATGATCAGATTTTGTAGATTTCACAGTTAGAAAAGCAAAATTTTATAAACTTAATTATTTTCAAATTCCGCTAACTAGAATCGAAGATCCAAAGATTACAACTATAACGATTTTTAGTACAAAATATTGTTACAAATAAAAAAAAATTTGTGTTATAAAATTACAAAGAAATAAATTAATATTGAAACGAATAAATTAATTCTCTAATGAAATATTACAATAATTAAAACATCATAATATCAAATAATTAGTAAAACTTTAAAATAATTTAATGATTAAATTATTAATGTATTGAATAATATTAAATCAATCAATCAATTAATCAATCAATCAATCAATCAATCAATCAATCAACAAAAAAATAAAGTATATAATGAATAAATAATTAAAGTATTTAATAAATAAATCATTACGAATTAACAACAATTTCACTGTAAAAAATTATTACAAAATATTGTTTACAAAATATTAGTTACAAAATATTCATTACAAAATATTTATAACAAAATATTTTAATTTTTTAGTTTGTAAACTTTGGAACTAAAACTTTATAATTTAAAACATTTTCGATTTTTTTTGGGGGGGGGGGAGGTGGGGAAGTTTAGAATACGTAAAATCAACATTTATAGTATGGGAAAAGGTTAGAATACGTAAAATCAACATTTATGAAAATTAAAAAAAAAAACACGATTTCAATTTCATTTATCTCATAACCGTTTGAGAGAAGAAAAATCAATTTTTTAGGTTAATACAGTGGTTAATACGTTTTGAAAATTTGGAGATTTTCTGGTTGAATTTTCAATATTTAAAGTCATACATTATGAACTTCGTTTTGGGTGAAAAATAATGGTTTTATTCATCACTTTCAACAACTATGAATTAAATGTATTTACTGCAATTTACATTTAAATGATTTTTACATTTAGAAATTCGAAACTATCTAAGTTTTTTAGATGAAACTTTAACGAGTTTACATTTGTCGAATTGCTTTGTTTGAATTTCATGATTTAAAAATCATAATTATGTAAGAATCTTAACTACCTGAAGGTTCAATTTTCATTTTTGTAAAAATATTTTGTATTAAATATTTTATAACCAATATTTTGTAATGAATATTTTGTAATAAATTTTTGTAATAAATATTTTGTAATAATTTCTTAAAGTGAAATTGTTGTTACTTTGTAAATATTTATTTATTTAATAATATTCAATACATTAATAATTTGATCATAAATTTATTTAAAAATTTTATTATTTATATGATATCATACTATGGTTTAATTATTTGAATATTTCATTATAGAATTAGTTTATTTGTTTTAATATTAATTTATTTCATTTGTAATTTTATAATAAAAATGTTTTTTTTAATTTGTAACAATATTTCGTAATAAAAATCAACATATAGTTGTAATTTATGTATCTTCAATTCTAGTGAGCGCAATTTCAAAATAATTGAGTTTATAAAATTTTGCTTTTGTAACTGTGAAATCTACAAAATCTAATAACAAATTTATTCTTCTCATAGTAAATGCTTTGCACTCCTCAATCTTTGAATATCGCTTCTAAAAAATAAAATATTATATATTCTTCTAACCCCGTCAGAAAAATGCGATTTTCTTCACGTTGTTAAAAAAAATATAGTCCTTAACTTATGCAGCAAAACTTTTTCAATAAACCATAGATTTTTGAAACTTATATTTTCTGTTCTTGCAAATTTTTAGATTTTTTCCTCTAGGATCAATGCATTTGTTACTAAAATTCTAAAAATTCCTAAAATTGAAGACTTGCATTTTAAAACTCTAATTTTTCCGTTCTCTTTAATTATGATTCCAACATCATGTTTTGTAACATACAGTCAGCATTCTGTCAAATTGAACTTTTCAAAATTAGAATTTCGTTAATATTAAAAACTCATATCAATTTCATTGCTTAGCACGTTTCAGACGACAAAATGTTTTTTTTTGCAGATATTTTTCGACAAATTTGAAAATTATAGTTCGAATTTTCAGTTTCAAAAATCATCGAACTCGCACGACATCAAACGTAAAACTATAAATACAAAATTTCGTAAATTTCTGACTTATTGAATAAAATTTTTGTGATTTTTAAGTTCTTTATGTTGATACTCGTCGGACATGAGAATCTTTCAAACACATCCTTTCAAATTCAAGTTTCTAAAATAACTATTTCGTAATTTTTCACTTTTAATATTCAGATTTTTGTTTTCAAGCTTACGAAATACATTTATCAAAAATTTTCAAGCTGACAAATTTTGTAAATCCATTTTTTAAAAATCTAAGTATATACTACTTCAATTTCTTAGATTTTACAACTATTGCATAATAAATTTCCATGATGAATAAAGTATAAATTTTTTTTTTCTGCATGTTACAAATTATTCATTCGACTTTACTTATTTATTTCTAAAATTGGATATTCTTAGTTCTCACTTTTCCTAAGTATCGCTCTTTTCAAAAATTATGACTTTCATACCCTGAGAGAAATTCTTGATTATAGCAACCATTGATTTAATAAAATATGCACCCACCAAAGTTTTGGGTAGTATAACCATATAAACTTTAGGCATCATAACCAAATTATTGGTTATTGCAACTTAATGATCACTCATGAAAATTGATCATTAGTTGCTATAACAGTAGCTATGGTTGTCATAACCAAAGTTTTGGTTTTAGTAGCCAAAACTTTTATGAGTCCATATTTTACTAAATCAATGGTTTCCGTAACCAAACTATTTCTTTCCCTGTATAATTACAAATTTTATACAGTACCTACAATTTCTTTTCAACCCCCCTCCCCCAAGAAAAACCCACCTTACAAAAATCCCTAATCACAATGTCGAAAGCTCTTCTAAAACTTCGAAGCCAGCATAAAAGTGTATACTTTTCAACTCTTCTTTTCTGACACAATATTATCGAACTCGATACCACGTTGATATGAAATGCTTCCCCTTGTACAAGCACATTGTATATAATAAAAAGCTTCGCAGAATCGGAGAATCCGTGCTGGAAACAGCGACCCCCTTGAAATATCGAGGTGATAAGAAAGAAAAGTGGCGGTAATTTCCGGCTCCTCGAGAACCAATGAATCATCGGGCGAATTTTCTGACTGTTTTGACGCGAAGTGAGAAACTAGACAAACGAGATCAATAACCGAATCTTAATTGCGGGAATGATAAACTTTCGGACCCAAGAGAATTCCCGTAGATTTTCAAGCCCCGTTTAATCGAGTTCGCTGCGATGCTCGGGAAGTAACGAGGGTTTTAGACGTTTCCGAATGAGTTCGTCGGGACGCGTTCAGGGTTTGTCATTATTTTGAATTGTTTTTTAACTCGACTAATGCACTGGCGATTATGCAAATGATTTTTTATTATTATATCTCACTTATTTGTAACATGAGGTCAACAAAAGTATTATTTTAATAAAAAAAATTCAAAAAAGTTTTTAAAGAAATTTTCAGTCTCAAAACAACGACTTTATGCTGTTTTTCACAATGACAGAAAATTGTCCATTTAATTTCATTTAAGTCTGGTATTCCATTGAAGATTTTTAGCAAACCACGAATTATTTTAACACACCATTATTACTTATTGAAGCGCCAACATGATCGTCGCGTAATGAAAGGGATTTTGCTTTAATGCTAACATTGGTCCTTGTTAAAGTCCGAATCACGGAGTCGCCAAAGTATCGTAAATTTGGATTACTCTTGGTGCGTGTAGCGGAACGTGAGGTTGTGTGTTCTTGTCACTCGTGCATCATAATTTCGGCCCGGAAACGTGCTCGTGCTTTTTGAACTGAAATAGCAGAAAAGACCAAAAAATTCGAAGAATCTCAAAATATATTATTATACGTCTCTTTGGAGACATTGGAATATATTATATTACATCATATTATGTAATATTACACTCTAATATGTGAGTGAATTTGAAGAAGAGATTTTTATGTACTGCATTTTTGAGGTATATTTATTGTTAGATATGAATTTGTTATTTTAGAATGTCATATAAGAAAATCCTGATGAGGACCTAGATAAAAGGGTCGAAATATTGATCATTAATAAAACGTAACAAGGAAAATTAGCTCTGTGTGATCATTTATTACCTTTTTTACCAATTATTAAATATAACAAAGTAAAAAGATAAAGAAAAAAGGAACATTGTTTATTGGAAAGTAATATTACACTGTTATATTTTATTTTATTTTTTTTCAATAATTTTCGTTCAATTTATTACTTCATGATTTTGATTGAAAGCCATCCATACACTTGGTCGACAAAGGCTTTCAAGTTCATCAATTTTATCGCAAAGTGTTTTTCTTCTTTTCGGTAGTAGGAAATCATTGAGTTCTCGAAAGAAATCCTAGTAGATTCACAGTCACGTGCGTTATCGATTTCGCCGCGAATAAATTTCCTTCTTTATCCGGACTTGCATCGCTTTGGTTCAGAATTTCAAATATTCATGTCTTTGGTCTGAAGCAAAGGGAAAGCACTTTGAAAGTAAAAATTCTATCGAATAAATGTAAAAGTCAGTCGAAGTTTCCTGAAGTTTTCGAGTTGATGTTTTGTTTGTATTCGGTGGAGTTTGAGATTTTTCTGACTTTTTCAAAAAATTCAAGAGTCTTTGATGTGACGCGATTTTTTCGGGAGGGAGAAAGTTGTTCGTTATTTATAATTTTTTTTTCTTAATGATTGTTTTGGAGGTAATCGTTATTTTATTGATTAGACAATATTAATTTTTAAAAAAATGTTGGCATTTATTTTGCTTTCTTCAGGAAAGATGAAAATACAAGTTTTTTCAAAAATATCCAATGTCAATGGTTTTTGTCAATTCATCGTATGAAGTTGAATGTAATTCTTTTATTATTATTGTTTATTTTTATGATTTTTTGAAAAATGTATGGAAGTACTTTTTCATTTTCATTATCAAACTTGAAAATTTGTTAAGTGTAAAAAATTATTGGAAGAAATTTTTATACAGTTTGGGAAGTTTTAAATAGTTTGTAATAGGTTTGAAATTTTTAAAATTTGAAGTAAATAAAAAGCATCGAATATTTGAAAGGTTGTCAATAAGTGGAAAATATTCGTTAAAATAGAAAACGTTTATCAACGTTGAAAATTGTGGCAAATTTTTGAAATTACATTAAGCTATAGAAACTGTGTAATAGGTACTTATAAAATTTTTCGAAATCAATGTTTGATCGTACGAAGATCGATGTTTTCAAAATATTGATAAAAAATATAGAATACTAGTAAACCTGCAAAAAATAGAAAGACATCGAAAATTTTGAAGATTTTTGATACTTCCAAAAAAATTCTAAAAATTCGTAGAATTTCGAAAAATGTTGATTAATCGTAGAAAATTTTTTCATCGTATGGAAATATGTTATTCTTAGATAATGAAAATCGAATGAAAAATCTTGAAATTTTTCAAACTTAAAAATTTAAAAACGTTGAAAATTTCAAAATTTTCAATGATTTTAAAATGTTTAAAATATTTGTAAAATAGCAGAATATTTTGATGAATTTTGTAGATTCTCGAAAATTTTCTTAGTTTTTTAAAACTACAATAACGATGTAATACTTTTGACATTTTCAAAATGAATTTATGATTCTGCAAAATTTTGAGATTTTTTGTAATTTGTGCAAAAAATCAACATTCCATTAAACTATTACAATTATTTTGACTATTAGGAAAAATTTTGTAGATTCTGGAAAATTTTCTCAGTTTTTTAAAACTACAAAAACTTAGTAATACTCTTGTCATTTTCAAAAAGAATTTATGATTCTGCTAAGTTTCGATATATTTTGTAATTTGTGCAAATAATCAACATTCAATTAAACTATCATTATTATTATTACTATAATGATAAATTTTGTAGATTCTTGAAAATTTTCTTAGTTTCCTTAAATTACAAAAACTATGTAATACTTTTGACATTTTCGAAAAACGTTTTTAATTCTGCACAATTTTGTCATAGGTATTTCGTAATTGTGCGAACCATCAACATTCAATCAAACTAATCCTATTATAATGAATATTATTATAAATTTTAAAGATTATGGGAAATTAACTGAGTTTCTTTAAACTATAAGAAACAAGTAATACTTTTAAAATTTTCAAAAAGTATTTATTTATGATTCTTTAAAAAGTGACATATTTTGTGATTTGTGCAAATAATCAACATTCAACTGAATTATTACTATTTTTATGAATATTATGATGAATTTTGTAGATTCTGGAAAATTTTTTTAGTATCTTTAAACTATTAAAACTAAGTTATACTTTTAAGTTTTCAAAAATAATTTATGATTTTGCAAAATTTTGACAAATTTTGTAATTTGTTCAAATAATCAACATTTCATCAAACTATTAGTGTTATTATAAATAATATGATAAATTTTGTAGATTCTAGAAAATTTTCTAAGTTTCTTATAACTACAAAAACTAAGTAATACTTTTGACATGTCCAAGAAAAATTTATGATTCTGCAAAATTTGACATATTTTGTGATTTGTGCAAATAATTAACATCCAGTTAAACTATTACTATTATTATGAATATTATGATAAATTTTGTAGATTCTGGAAAATTTTCGTAGTATCTTTAAACTATAAGAACTAAGTTATACTTTTAAGTTTTCAAAAAGAATACATGATTTTTCAAATTTTGGCATATTTTGTAATTTGTTCCAATAGTAATTATTTAATTAAACTAATACGATTGTGATGATTATTATGATAAATTTCGAAGATTCTGGAGTATTTTCTTAATTTCCTAAAACTACAAAAAATGAGTTATACTTTTGAAATTTTCGAAAAGAATTCATGATTCTGCAAATTCTTGACATATTTTGCAATTTGTCTAAATAATCAACATTGAAATAAACTATTCTATTACTATAAATATTATGATAAACTTTGGAAATTTTCGGAAATTTTCTTAGTTTTTTAAAACTACAGAAACTATGTAATACTTGAGAAAAAAAAAATAATGATTATGCGTAATTTTGACATATTTTGTAATTTTTGGAAATAATCAACATTCAAACTATTACTATTATTATGAATATTATCATGAAGACTCAAAACAGTAGTCTTTTATGGTGGAATAAACATTAAATTATACTCAACCAAAACCTCGTAATCCAGGATCTACACTACTCCAAAATAATAACTTCTCTTCCACCAAATATTCCGCAATCCAATAAAATTTTACGACTAATCGATTTAGCTGTTGTAGGTTAAATATCTTCTACACGAAAAATGGAATCATATCCTGATCTCAGAATAAGTTATGAAAGATATTGATTTCCCGCGGAATTTAAGTCAATAAACTTTGCAGTTAAATAATAAATGTCGAGAACGCGATAAATCCCGTTAATACGCGATTGGGAATTACGCGAAGGTACTGTAACCCTCGTTAAACTCGAGCATCGTGGTATTAATCATCAAGAGCACTTCGCAGTGTTAATGTTACACCGTAACACCCAATGTTTACAACACCCTTCAATCGATAATTTCCCCGTAAAGCACGGATTCGCCGATATCCAATCGTTTCATTGTAATAAAACCAATACAGAACCGTTAATGCAGATTTCGGGCACATGCATTCATCGTAAATACATTATCTGCAAATGGGCTTGTTCGAGTATGAAATTCATAAGATGATCAAAAATAGAAAATAAAACCCATTATTGATATCTTTGAAATATATATTTTTATTATTTTATAAACTTTAATGTTCGTTGAAACTTGAATTCTTGGTTTAAATTTTCATAAATGCTTTTTCGAATTTGAGTACTTTTTTTATGATATCCCGAAATCTGCAGAAATGAAAAACGACCTCGTCTGTAAAAAAAAAGCCCTAAATGTTGTCTGGTGATAAACGCGAGGAAAGCTGATTTTCGCAGCATCGTGTTTTCTCACGCGATCCCTCGATAAGCTGAGCACAATTAAGTCCGAGAACAAAAGGATGTAAAGCACGAAGCATCGCGGGGATCGAGACTTCTTACGTACGTTCGATGCTGGAAAAATGCGAAATATACTGGTAAATAAATACTCGAACAGAGCTCAAAGTCTCGCTCCTCGCCGGAGGGAAGCAAATGCTTTCGCGTTTCATGAACGTCGTAACTCGTTTGCCGTGCGATTTTCTCTGTACGAAGTTGTTCTGTCTCGGGCAGCCAAGCATGACGCGCCGCGTAATTGAACTGACGTTATTAATTAGTGCATCCGTATGACTCAATTTGCTGGTTTGTACAAGCGCATTTGAGAGCTCGCCGGCGTTGCCGATGAGCATTCTAGTATCGATTAGACGTTGCACGTGGTAGAAATGCATGGTAATCAGGATTATTTTATTGTTTTTCAATGTTTTTTGGATTTAAAATGTGGATTGTGTTTGATGTATAAGATTTTGGATTTGAAATTCAGTTTTTGTGTTCTGTAAGTTTTTAAATTACAATTACATTTCGTGAGAAAAAATCTGCTTCTCAGTGGATTCGAAACCGCAAAGTCTCAATGTCCAGTCGAGTGTTCTACCCTTGAGCTATGCAGGGCACAAGAATGAAATCATATTTTATCTCTGTTTTTTGTTTTTTGGTAACAATTCGTTTCTTGAAAACAATTATTACATTCAAAATCAAAAATGTCTTGTACATCAAGTAATTTTCTATCAATAATAGAATCCCAAGAAATTTCGTATGACTGTTGAAGCATGAAAAAACCCTCATACAAATAATTACACCGCGCATAATGAACGCGCGTTGCGGAAACTCCAAAGCCGAATCCGCTCTTCTGATTAGATTCATCTTCCAACTACATTTCTCCATTACTGTTAGTTACGAGCATGTTCATTCCACCGCATCATCAAAGGCTTGTGGAATTCGTTTTTTACTTTAAGGTGCGAATCGTTTGGTTTTACTCCACTTAATTATGCTGGAATTACTACTTCGGTTTCAGTTGATATGATTTTCATTTACGTCTGTAGTTTGTGGGTTGAGGGATTTGAAGTGGAAACGGGAATTGGAATCAATAAGAAGTTTTAGATTGAGGTGAGAGTTTGTAATTTTGTTGTGGAAAAATATAAATTATGAAAAATCAATTATTGATAAGTATTGGCATATGATTTTTGACAGATTTTGAATAAAACATTATGTTATTTTGAAGAAAGAATAACACTGTGCAACAAAATTTAAGTTTGAAAAAGTTGATGACCTCTCATTAGCAAAAATCGATAGTACATGGCCCCAAACGCATATATGTCGGAGCATTTTCAAAAGTTAGCTCTTGTTTACGAGTAATTAATTATTAAAACTTAATTTTCATTCGATTTTAAAAACGAAAAAAAGGAAAATCGCTCTTTTAAATTGGGGAACCTGTTTCTGCTGAAAATTTTGCGAAAGTTGCATTTTTTTGCAATTTTTTGAAAATTTTTTTGCACTTTTCTGAAAGTTCGCAAAAATTTTCGCAAAGTTGCATTGTTGGGAATAATATTAATTAATAAATTTAATAAAAACTTCATAAACTTCAATATTTCATAAACCTAAATATTTTAAATAAACTTCAATTAAAATTTTAAGAAAAATGAATAATTAATGACTTTTTCCCGAAAATGCAACTTTGCGAAAATTTTGCAAACTTTCAAAAAACGCGCAAATTTTTGCCAAAAAATTCAAAAAAATGCAACTTTACGCAAATTTTTCAGCACAACTATGTTTCCTAATTTAAAAGAACGATTTTCCTTTTTTCGTTATTAAAATCGGACGAAAATTAAGGGTGTATACGATTTTTAATTTAGAATTTTTAATAATAAATTACTCGTAAACAAGAGCTAACTTTTGAGGATGCTCCGACATATATGCGTATGGGGCCATGTACTATCGATTTTTGCTAATGAGAGCTTATCAACTTTTTTAAACTTTCATTTTGTTGCACAGTGTAATTATTAGCATGTGATTTTTGACAGATTTTGAATAAAACATTATGTTATTTTGAAGAAAGGAAAAATTTTGAAGTTTGTTGTTTTGTAAGAGTTGAAATTAAAGGTGATGAGATTTGATTTTTGGATTTATCGAGGTTTGAGAAAAAAGGTTTTAAAGTATAGAACAATCAATTTTCTTTCTTACATTTGATTTATTTAAACGATATTTCTTCGAAACTTGATATGTATTTCTGAATATTTTGTGAAATTCCCCAATGTTTAAAGAATTTCAAAAATTGACTATTATTTTTTGAAAACAGAAGTAAACCTCAATACCTACAAAGTTAAACTGTTTTTGGGAAAGTACAAAAGTTTTTTAATTTTTTTTTTTTTTGGTATATTAAAATACGTCAAAAAAATATAAGACTCTCTGTAAAATAAATTAATGTTTTATTTCCCTGAAAACATATATCAATTTTTAATATTTTCAAAAATTTCGAAAAACTGTAAGTAAATTTGAGAATGTTTTTAAATTTGTCAAGATCTAAATGACTGGGTCCAAAATTTTTCTAAATTTTTAGAACTTCGATGTATACACAAAAATGATAAAAGTCTTGATTCTTTTAGTTTGTTGCAGATAACTGGTTTACTATGTAGACTTTCATATTAATAGAGAAATTGTTTTTTTTTTGACAACCATTCATATTTTAAAAATTATCTTTGATTACGTCTATCGTGTTTACAATTACTCTAATTATTATATTATAGTTCTAATTACAATTAAATTTCTTAAAATTTTTCGATCTGAATAAAAAATGTGAAAAATTCTACTTGACTTTAAAAGTTCACAAATTTAATACAGTTAATCAGCATGTTTTTAAGAAACTGTCTGAAAATCTAAAAACATTGTAAGATTTCAAATATCTATGAAAAATAATAATATGAATTTTCGATCATTTCCGTAAGTACCAAGTGTAATTTTTAAATACAAGAACTTTGAAAAAGCCATAATGAAACTATGATTTCAAAAAAAATCGTTCCACTTCTGTATCCCTTAAAATTAAGAATTTCTTCAAAAATCTACACAAGATTTGGCAAATTTGAAAATCTAATGACAAAATGGAAATTTTTTGATATTTTTGAAATTTTTATCCTATTTTTCTCAAATTTTATCGATTTCTGAAAATATCCAGAACGTAGTCTTATTTTATGATTTCCAGTAAATTTAGAAAAATTGTTAAAAATCCAAAAAACCTTCAAAAACATTTCAAACTTCAAGTGGAAAAAGTTGGAAATAATAACAAATTAGATCGAGTTCATAACAAATTATAAAAACCTTTAATCGTATTTTTCTATAATCTCTAGATACAATAAACATTTTTATCAACATTTTTCTAAGTTGTTAATTATCTCTAACAGATCATGTCAAGGGATGAAAATGAACAATCAAAAACTATTAATTTTATGAATAAGCCATTTTACATAAAGTAAAGCTTACATTCTTTAAAAACAACAAGACTCTCACATATAATCTTTTCACTTCTACAACTCGTTTCTTCTTCGAGAACCCCAACTCATAAAATATGGATTTGAAACTGTGAAAGGCATTTCCTGTAGCTCTGCTTTCAACAGCGCATGATATTTCCACAAGTAGAGAAAAGATTGAACGCTTGAAAGATGAATCAGGTTAATCGAATTTGCAGTGCCACCAAAATGGACCAAAGAGCCCGTCGATCAAGGCGCCATTGTCGATCACAGCGTCTCTATTGATTGCCAAGCCGAAGGTACTCACGCATATACATACAAAATCACCGAAAAGTAAAACCATTTTTACAGAACTATCAATACCAAGATATTACTATTCATTTCTTCGTTTTTAGGATTTCCAACACCCTCAATTACGTGGAAACAGGTTGTGGGTAAGTTTGACTGACAACGAAAATTCTCTGCCATTGAACGATTTTAATTAATTTATCGTACATGAGCTGATTGAGCAGTTGATGAGTTTCTGATCAACTTGTGGAGGATTCAGTAGATTTCAAAAATGATGAAACGTGAAATACAATTTTCAGCTAAACAGCTTGACATTTGTAAAAGTGACGCCGTCTTGAATACATCTGTGATTATGCCGGCTCTCGATTTCGTATAATTTTAAAAATGGAATTAAATTTGCAACAACGGATTTGTATTAAATTTTGCATTACATTTAGTATGTAAAGATCTTCCTTGAAAAAATTCCTGATGAAGACTGGGATATCCGGTCGAAAGCTTGACACCATTATGTGAATATAGACAAAGTATAACATGGTGTAACAATTGTGTCATTTTTGGCTCTGAGAGACCGTTACCTCCACTTGGATGAAAATTGTAGAGCGTTTACTACTATAATGAGAAAAGTAAGTGAAGAAGCTGAAGTTCATGTTGTTCATGTTGTAACGTAAAGTAATTTTTTTGTCTCTTTTAAAGTAAAGCCATAATTTTCCAATCGATTTCCAAAAGATATTCTCATCAATTTAACGTCGTAAAATGGTATTCATAAGGGCAAGATTGTTTCGGGAGAGGCGAGATTTCCAGCGCGAACCGCGGGCATCGAGCGTCAATTCAAGCAAGATAACGAGCGCCGCCGCACGCTCGGTTGCGCGAGGTCGCCTTTGAAAAGATATTTCGTTATTTTTCATTTTCCCTCACTTTTAAAGCTCAAATTTTTCATCAGCTATACGCTACACTGGGCTTTATGCCGGTACCGGCATTTCGCCTCGTAATGCCTTTCTCATTGAGTTACGGCCAGGGAAAAAAAATTCGGCCGATCTATCAAAATTTTCTCAGATCGCCACTTCCGCCAGATTCCATTCGGGCTCAAACGTCATTCGACGGCGAGAAGAAAAATTGCCGTTTTTTACGGCCCTCGATACTCGTCCGGAAAAACTGCGATGGAGGTAGAGATTGGACAGTTTTTTAAAATTGGGATTTTGAAATTGTTACATGAAACTTTTTATTTGTTAACTAACACAATGTTCGGAAAAACAATTTTCTTTTGTAAAAATAAGAATAAGTTCTAATAAAGAATAATGAAAATATATAATAGGTTTTAATAATAGATGCATAAAAATATTTTACATAAATAATAAAATTAGTAAAAATGATCAACAATGTACTTACTGAAATACATAATAGATGTTTTTCTGTAAGTTCTCAAAGTTAAACAGAAATAAAAATTCTTGATTTTTCTACCTCAAAAATGACAATAATCCTAGTTTCAGTAGAATTTTTTTAAATTGGGAATCTAAAATTGTAACAAAATTTTTGATGTGTTCACTACCACGAAATTCAAAAAAAAAAAAATTTTTTTTTTTTTGAAAAAGAAAAATAAGTTTTAATAGAGGATGGTGAGAATATACGTTACAACAATTGATGCAAAAAAATATTTTTAATAAATAATTAAATTAATAAATATATTCAACAATGTGGGTACCTACTGAAATCTAGAATGGAAGTTTTCATGTAAGTTCTGAAATAAAGAACAGAAATAAAAATTCTTGATTTTTATACCTCAAGAATGACAATAATCCTGATTTCAGTAGAATTTTTTAAAATTGGGATTTTGAAATTGTCACATGATATTTTTCATGTGTTCACTGCCGCGTAATTCAGAAAAAAAAGTTTTTTTTGTATGTAAAAATAAAAATTAGTTTTAATAAAGGATAATGAACATATAGGTTTCAACAATAGACGCCTATAAATATTATGAATAAATAATAAAATTAGTAAAAATCATCAACAACATACTTACTAAAATCTAGAGTAGATGTTTTCATGGAAATTTTAAAAGTTAAACAGAAATAATAATTCTTGATTTATCTATCTCAAGAATGACAATACTCATGGTTTCAGTAGAATTTTTAAAAATTGGGATTTTGAAATTGTCACATGAAATTTTTCATGCGTTCACTACCACGAGATTTGAAAAAAAAAAATTATTTTTCTGTAAAAATAAAAAAAAGTTCTAACAAAGAGTAAAGAAAATATAGGTCTTAATAATGAATGCATAAAAATATTTTTAATAAATAATTAAATTAGTGAAAATGTTCAACAATGTACCTACCTACTAATATCTAGAATGGAAGTTTTCATGTAAGTTCTGAAATAAAGAACAGAAATAAAAATTCTTGATTTTTCTGCCTCGCAAAAATGACAATAATCCTGGTTTCAGTAGAATTTTTTAAAATTGGGAATCTAAAATTGTAACATAAAATTTTTGATGTGTTCACTACCACGAAATTAAAAAAAAAAAAATTTTTTTGTAAAAAAAATAAGTTCTAATATAGGAAAATGAAAATATGGGTTTCAACAATAGATGCATATAAACATCATAATTAAATAATAAAATTCGTAAAAATTATCAACAACGTACTTACTGGAAACTAAAATTTATGTTTTCATGTATGTTCTCGAAGTTGAACAGAAATCGAAATTCTTGATTTTTCTACCTCAAGAATGACAATAATCCTGGTTTTAGTACAACTTTTTTTTAACGAAATATTACTTACAAATGTTTGGTTATAATAACGTAGAAAACGATAACTTCAAAAAAAGTTTCAACCCAGTGAATTATAGAGAAAAATTAAAATCTACGAATTTGCAGAACATCTGAAAAATTTTGAATCCTCGAGCATCGATTTCTGAAAATTTACATAAAAATCTATAAGAAGAAAAAAACAAAAAATCTTTCGAATTATTCAAACTCTGAAGAAATACTAGAAGTAATGGAATTTAATGAAAAAAATACTTTCTGAAATATCTGAATAAATCCCCATTATCTATAAAACTACGAATTCTAGATAATAAAATTCTAAAAAGCGTATAAAGCAATTTATAATAATACTAGAAATTTCTAAAAATACCGGAAAACTCGGTATTTTATAAAAACTGAAAAAAATACAAAAATATAAGACATCTACGAAATACTTGAAATTTATGTACCTAATATTTAGTTCATTAAAAAATCGATTAATTACTGAAAGAAGATGAAAATTTGCATTCAAGTGCATCGAGATTTGGAAATCTATATAGTAATCTACAAAAATAGACAAAATCTATGGAAATACTAAATAATCCTGAAAAATTTCACAAATACCGAAAAATACGATAAATAAAAAAATTCTTTCAATACTTGAAGATTACGTAGATGTACATAGTTATCTCAAAAATTTAAATAAATTTGTATTCTAGAGCATATGATTCTGAAAATCCATACACAGAGATGGGCACAATTACTAATTTTCGTTACTCAATTACAACTACATGTAGTTCGTTACAATCCCGTTACTCAGTTACTTGTAACAGCCGTGATGTTTCGGTCCGCTAATCCACTTACTTGTAACGAAGTAGCGGGACCGAGAGAACTACTCGCTTACAGTAGTTCGTTACAATCCCGTTACTCCGTTACTTGTAACGGCCGTAGTG
>JAPYZL010127371.1:0-21273 GCA_030522825.1 Platygaster orseoliae
CCTGGTTTTCTGTCGGTAATAATACCTTCCCTTAGGTAATAGGTACCAAAAACACGCAATAACACGTGACGCTCACTTCGAAATGATCGAAACCAAATCACCGGTCGGAAATGCATGTCCTTCGTGTTTGTTTTCAGGTGCAGAAAGCACCTTTTTTGTGCGTGTTTTGCAAAAATGACGATTTTTTATCTTAATCTTTAAATTTACTGTTTCTCATTCATAAATTTAAAGATGAAAATTGTTTACACAATTCACTGCATGGTAAAAGGAATGAAAAAAAATTAGAAATAAATGAAATGATGTTAATGGTATAAATTCAACTACTAAAAAATACGCAAGAAAATACAAATTAATGAAATTGTGAAAAAATAGTCGTAAAAGTTAAACTCAAACTTGTTTTGAAATATCACTACAAAATTTATGAGGGTTTGAAGATGAAATACAAAAAATGCATTACCTCAGTTTGCAACTATGAAAGCGAAAAAAGTCCAAATCAATAGCTCTTCACATTTTTACCTTCAAATTGCGAGTATAAACTGTGAAAGAAGTTGAAATTTCAAATTGGGAATATTTTACTAAATAACTTGGTTGCTAGAACCAAATATTTCTTTTCGTGTGCCTTTATTTTTAGAGTTATCGAAAATTCATTGATGATAAAATCGAAAAAAGGACAAAAAAACGCTCAAGCCTGTAATTTGTATTTTCGTTATTAAGGGTGAGTTCGAAATTGCGAATCGAGTGGCAACAAAAAAAAATTAGTTTTTTTGATTGGGGGATGTTTTCCGCGTACGCGATATTCACGTGTATGAGTAAGGCGGTTTATTTTGCATTGGATGAAGGGTTGCTCTTGTCTAATGAATACGTATTGTCCCATTAAATCTGGTCTTCGTGAGAAGCAACAAAGATTTTTTTTCCTGAGTTACGATCTATGACCTGCACTTAGTGTAATATGGATAATCCGGTTTACGAAATTGGAATTTCAGCGAGTTGGAATTAGTGGAATCGTTGGAAACGCAAATTCGTTACGAAGAATGTTTCATTTGAGAATTTTATTGAAATGTGAGTAAATTGTACGTTCGTAATTTGTGGTTATTGAAAATATCAAATTTCCTAGAGGTTGAATGTAAGAAAAGTGAAATGTTGTTGGAAGAAAATGTCCATACATGTAGGTTTTAAAAAGGGATTTTAGAAGTGAAGACTGTTATAATAAAGGGGGGGTTTGTGGGGCGGAGCCTTGGTAGGGTTAACATTATTAATTTCAGAATTTGATTCGAAAGAAAAAGGAGCACATTATAATATATTGTATTTGTTTGTATTATATTTTGTATTATATTTGTATTATATTGTATTATAATTGTAATTGTAAAAAATTTTTTTACGATTACAAAATTGAACTTCAAACAATGTAGTACTCTTACTTCTTCACTTCCAAAGTTTGCAACTTCAATTTATAAACGATACACGAAAATGTATACAACTTACAAAATTTTTTTGGTGTAGAACAAATAAACCTAATTAAAATATGTCAATTTCTTCTTGAAAATCTTCGTGAAAACCGCAGTTAGAAAATTTCAAGTCAAGTTTGTTCTTCACGTACTCGACACATTGTAATAAGATTACAAGAACAAGACAATGAGAAAAACTCCGGTAAAAATGGAGAACCTGACAATCCGTTGGGACCTGTATAACTCTCTGATAACTCGATAAACGACTATCTGCAAATGTCGATAGCCTGGACACCGAATTGAAATTCAGAAATCTTGGCCAACTCTGACAACACCTTGAAACTTTTAAGGCATGACACTGCTTATATCCCATGCAAATGGAATCATTTACTTGTCATGTTGACAAAGAAACACAAAATTTATCAAATTCATATCTAATTTCCTTGTCATTTTTTTTACGTGGTTTTTTGGGTCTTTGATAATAAATTTGTGGTCAAACTTAAAAAAAAAAATGACTCCTTAAAAATTACACAATTCAACAAAAACAAAAATGCATGGTAAATTTTTTCGAAAATGGGTATTCAACATATTGTTTACATATTTCGACATCTCCTCAAGAAAAATGCATATTTTGGCTATTTTTGATTTTTCGTACGTATTTAGACCAAAAAATATTATATTTTTTATGTATTTTCTTAATTAATTAATTAATTTATTTATTTGTTTTTATTTATTTTTTGTTTATAATTTTATGGTAATTTTTGTAATATATTATAATTATATAATATTATATTTATATTTATTATATTATTATATATATATATTATATATTATTATACTAAAACTTCATTATTTATTATTTATTTATTAATTTATTATTGATATTATTTATTCATAATATTATATTTTAATATTATATGTTTGGCGAGAAAAAGATTATTTCCAAACTGTTTGTGAGAGTACGGTTTTTTCATTGCACTGTCAAAAATGTCATCAATTTTAATTACTAAGGATTCATGAGTTTTTTGCATAAACTTTTTATTTATATCCGTAAACTAATATATTAAACTGACGTGAATAAACATGTCTAAAAGAATTTATTGATTCGTACGTAAATCCAGCAAAAAGTATGTTGAAATGGTAAAAAAGCATTTCAAATCCATAACGTTATACATTACACTAATTAACAAATACATTACATTAAATAAACTCTGAATGAAAATCCCAGAACAAGTACAGAATTCAAGTAACTCTTATAATTAACAATTTTTAGAAAAACCTTTATTTATAATGTGTGATACAGTTTTTACAAGGCTGTGAATTCTTCGTAAATATTTCGTGTAGTTTTTTACATATCTTTTATAATATGACTTTTAATTAACTTTTCATTAATCATAATTATGATTATTAATTTATGAAAAACATAAAAATAATATTCTAATTTACATTATTAAGAGAGTTTAACAAGATAGTTATAACTTATTTTCGAAACTGCTCTCACTGGATTTTCCACCTTCATCGTTGTCATTTTCATTTTCATCGCGACTGTAATCATCGACTTTTTTTCATTTGTCAGGATCAATAACTAAAATGCGTCGGGTGAGTGAAAATTGCTGTTTTTTCTTTGTCATACGTACAGTTTACACACACGCGAATTTTCTAGTCCATATTACTCTCTAAATCTGAACCAGTTAAATGTCGTCCACTGGTGCAAACAGTGCACGACATTTGATTGTCAACCAGTGAATTTCCACTGTTTTTCAGTTGATTTCCTACCGTTCTCCAGTTAAATTTAACTGGTTAAACAGCACCTTGAATCATTTTAACTGGTTCAGATTTAGAGTGTAAAGAAAATTTTTGATAAATTGTAATAAGTCAGAGAGTTCTTGATAGAAAAGTTTTTGAAAAACTCATTTTCTTTACGTGTAAAATATGTAATACGTACATTGTGCATCATAGCGATATTAGATTTTTTCTATCACATCTATTTGGATTCCCGTCTTTTAATTATTGCTAACCTTTTAATTAATTCAAAATTTGGCCAGCTTTTTTCTATTTTAGAGTCAAATATTACACACATTAGAAGTTTTTATTCAATCACTAGAAAAATAACCAAAAATCCAACATAAAGAAAAATATTGTAACGTTTAATTACAAAACTGTATACATAAATATGATCAATAATCACTCCAAGTGATAAAAATCTCAATTTTTCTAGTTACACCATAACAACTATTGTAAATACTATCATAAAAGTCTGAAAAAATTGGCACAATAAGGATCTTTAATGAAATTCTCAAACATATTTCGTCGAACAAAAATCGGATACTTGAACCTATTCTTTTTCTGGAAGAATTTTAAACTTTACTGAAATACGTCTTATTTATGAGAAAGAAGAAACAAGCATTTTAGTAGCATCTCTTTGTTCCAATTCATGAAATACATAGTTGTTGAAACTTTTATCAATTCATTCATCTTTCTATCTTTTCCTATTATTCTTGTAAGAAACTCAAGACAGAAAGCAACTCTTTTATAATTCAATCACTACGAAGGAAAAACTGAGGCTGGTGTGGACACATTTCAATGATTAATTTTTTTCTCTTTTGCGAAATGTTTTTTAATGAGGTTGATTATTGAATTTTGTGGAACATATTTTTGGCTAGTTGTGTTACTTTTTTCAGTGTCTGAAGTTAATTATTGAATGAGGGCGAATTTTTTAAAACTATACGTGTTTAGTTTAAAACGACGGTATTTAACTAATCTGTGACAGATCTTATCTAATTGATCTAATATAAATTAAAAATCAAATTTAAAATATACTTATATAGAGTATAATAAAAAAGTAAGAAAATCGTTTAAATCGTACAAGTTTTAAAGAAATATGAAAAGTGTATCGATAAAACTTGAAATTATGTAGCAGCCAGTTCTAAAAAGCGTATACATAAAGCATTCTAGAATTATATCAGAAATCTAAAAAATACTAGAAAAAGCGACAAAATCTTACGAATATACAAGAATCAAAATCAACATACAAGAAATCTATAAAACAATAAAAATCCATATGGATACAATTTCTTAAGTATCTGTGAAATTACTGAAAATCGATAAAAATTTGAATTCTTGTGCAAAAAAGTTTAGAAAGCTATGAAAATGCCAAAAATATAGGGAAAAACTGGAAATTTTCCGTAAATCGAAAAAAAAAAACTAAAATAATGCAAAGAAAACTATGAACTAAAAAATACTCAAAGATAATGTTGATAAAATCTTTTTTAAAATTTAATAAACCTCAAATTCTCTAAATCTTTCTTCAAATCCATAAAAATACTTAAAGATTTTTAATTGTTTAAATATATGTAAAAGTGTTCAAAAACGAAAAATAGTGAATATCTCTATGAAATACGCCGTTTTTTAAATATATTAATTTAAATACTCGAAACCGTAAAAATTTCATAGATTTACTAAATATCTATAGAAATACTAGAAAATTCCATAAAAAATAATAAATAACATACAATACGAAAATTCAAGAAATCAATGTTAAAAAAATTTTGGTCGTTCTTATTTTTTCAAAAATCTTGAAAAATATTCGAGTTCTTTAAAACTTTTATTTCTAGAGTAACAAATTTTAAGAAACTGACTTTAAATCCATACTATCTTAAATCCTTCAAATCTGAAAAAAACTAAAAGTTTTCGAAAAATAAAATAAACCTCATCGACTTGAGAATAGAAAAAATTGGATTTTGAAAATTTATACAGTAATCTATGAAAATTCCTAGAATATAGAAAAGAACTGAAAAATCCTCAAAAATTGAATAAATTCAAAAATAATGCTGGAAAAATTAGAAATAAAATAATACTGAAAGACAATGATGACATAATCTTTTTAAAAATTTAAAAAACTTAAAATTCTAAAAATTTATATAGAAATCAGTAGCAATACCAGATGAGTTTTTATTTATATTATAAGTACAAAAAAAAAGTGTTCAAAAACTAAAACAACTGGAAATCTCTGTAAAAGATGCTGTTTCTAAAAAAATTATTCCAAATACACAAAAATTTTTTAAATTTCATATAATTTCCTTGTATCTTCAAAAATGCCACTTAAATTCATAAATACAATCTAAACATTTTATAGATCTATGGAATCCGAAAATTTCTGTAGTTCTTTTTTTTCAAAAATCTCTGAAAATATTCAAATTCACTTGAATTTTTATTCCAAGAGCATCGAATTTTATAAAACTAACTTAGAATTCACATAATGGAATTTTTCAATTCTGAAGAATACCAAAAGTTTTTAAAAACTAAACTTTAACTCAGTGACTTAAAAACAACGAAAATCATATTCTGAAAGTTTATATAGTAATCTACGAAAATTCCTAAAATATACAGAAAAACTGAGGAATCCCCTAAAATTAAATTAAATCTCAAATAATGCAACGAAAATTAGGATTTAAAGAATACTCAAAAACTATGTTAAGATGACCTTTTGAAAATGTGAAAAACTATTAATCCTTAAAATTTAAAAAAATCGATAAAAATACCAGATGATTTTTTTATAATATATATATATATAGGTACAAAATACAATTGTTCAAAAACGAAAAATATTAGAAATCTCTATGGAAGATACTGTTTTATAAAAAATTATTTCAAATACACAAAACTTATAAAATTTCATAGAAATACCCTATATCTATAGAAATACCACAAAATTCTATGAATAACTTACAACACATAAATTTAACTTTGAAATGAAGCCTCAATCGTTACACTTTTTTTAAGAACCGATTGTTTTAAACAACTGACATTTTTCCAGCTATGAAAAAAAAACTGTTATTTCTCTGTCTGGTAGTATAAAATATGATATAGACAGCAGCTAAAAAAAGTCAAGCCTTTGAAATTTTGAATGACACTCAGAGACTGTAAAAAATTCCAAGAGTCTCTTAAAAAAAACATTTTTCCACAAGCATGTGAGATAAAAATCACATGACCTGATCTAGAAAATTCTCATGAAAGGTGGAGTTAAAAAAAGTTAAATCAAAGTCAAGAGGTAATTGAATTACGGCGGAGTATCATTAATTCCTGCAAAAGCTCAATCACTGCACTTGTACGTTTCACTGTTATGACACACGCACGGAGAATTTCGTCAAAGTGATATATCTGGCTTCACCATAGACACTCCATAGTTTTCCAAAACAGGAGGTTCCGTAACAAAGGATGTTGTGATCGATAACCCACTTGCAATAAAATCCTTCTCTGTTCAACACGTGGCAGAGCTATCGCATATTCAAGCAAATAATCATAATTACAGTAATTAATTGTTGAGAAACTGATCTATAAAAAAAGCAATTTTCTAAATTAAAAAATATAATAATACACAACGCACGAAAATCCTCGTTGTAAAAGTTTTGGTTTTAATATTATCATCATCACACTTGTTCAGAAAAAGAAACGTTTCGCAGAACTTTCCGCTTTCCATTGTTAAATACATGAAAAACACACTTTAAAGAAACCCTCATCTCTAAATGTTCCGTTTCGACCGAGAAAATGAGTGTTGTGCGCATTTCCGCGGAATTTCTACCTTTTTTAACTGAATCATACTTGAAGTATTCTCCGGTGAATACAGACACGCTGCCAACAATTTCGCGAAATGGAATATGATCCTTCGCAAACCTTGTTTGCAATATCCAAATTACGATTGTGTCTCGTATTAAGTTTGTCAAAGCGAGAATTTCATCTTTGCAACTCAGGAATTTCACGTGTAACTGCACTGAGAAAAAAATGTCGGTTTACTGACTATTGACTATAAAATTCATACAAGTTCTCATTTCATTGTGAGTTTTGTGAATTGAGATTGGAAATTTTATGAAATTGAACTGATAGATAAAATAGAATGAAATATAAATATAATGAAATATAATAAAATAAATAAAATAATATAAATATCGCGTAAGTTATCTTGAAAACATTAAGAACCGAATACCAAAAATTTTACAAGTTTCTAAAGTTTTGCAGAATCTTTGAAATTCTTTGAAGCCAACAAAATTCGTCAATATTCATGTAATTTCTGCATATTTTTGAATTTTTCACAATATTATTGACGATCTTTTGAAAGAGTTGAATTTTTTTAAGTTTCGGAATTATCGAAGTATAAAAACTTTCTTGAAATTTTTTCAAAATTTTTGTGCAATCTCTGTATAGTACAACATTTTACAGTTTTTGAAATCCGTAGGATGACATATTTTTGGAATTGTCTGTTATTTGAAGAAACGTTAAAAAATCAACAAAATATATCTAATTTATCGACATTTTCGAATTTCTTGATTACTATTTTCATCCTCAAAAAGAGCAGTGTTCTTTGTTAAAAAGTCGAAATGTACAAAATTTCTAACTTTTTTTTATTTTCTGTAATTGATTGATTGATTTTGATTTTGATTAAATGTATCATTCAATATATAGATTATATATTGATCAATATTTCATCAAATTGATTATAAAATCTCTTGGTTTGAATTGAAATTCATAGATTTTTAAACACAAGCTGACTATGCAGGCCCGTACCAACCCAACTTCGTGTGGGGGGGGGGGGGGTAAAGAAATTTTTGCAATTTTGAATCTCTTAATTTTCATAATTCCTTTCACCTAATTATAAAAATTATTCGGTTATTATATTATATAAATAACAATATATTTAACGTAAACCAATGATAACATTTCAATTATAATTAGTTTACTATTATAATTTGACTATTTTCTGTTAGGGACTATTCTCTGGTCCCTGACGAAGAGATTTTGAAAAAAAAAAAACTTTTTTCATTCTTTTTTCCAAAAATAAAGCGAAAAAAAAACGTTTTTCTCATTTAATACTGCAATTTTCAAAAAAAAAATTTTTTTTAACTCTTCGTCAGGGACCAGAGAAAAGTGTTTCCTACAACTTAAAAAAAAAATTATGAAAATCGAATGAGTAGTTCTTTCGCAATGTGGGACACCGTTTGCCTCTTCGACGAGCGCAGCATTGACTTTGCGTGATGATGTAGACCGACGATTTAGCGCGTCTATAGTGGTTTCCCCCCTTTACATAAAAATTTTTCTCAAAGAAACCATTCTGTCAATTTCCATTTTCATAATAATGACAAAAAAATTACAGGTGAGAGAGTTGTTTTACGAGAAATATGATGATATTTCCACAATTGCTTTTCGTAAGCGAATCAATTTGTTACTCATGTTGAAATTTCTGAAATTACATCATTCAATTTTTCAAAAATAATTTTATCCTAACAAACCATTTTTCGCGCTCTATCTTTTTATATCCTTACGACCACCTTTGGTCTTGTCTCAGCTTGATAGTTTTCTCCTTAGGAATAATCCCCCTCCCCCACCCCTGGGTTTTAAACAATTTATTTTTATAGTTGTTCATGCCAATAGTCAACGTACAGTCGCCACACGTCCATGTAGGTGCTTGACTTATAACCTTTAGCATGAGAAGTGACATATGCATCATCATGCATCAGAGGGAACTAATGCCATTAGAGTGCTAATGTCTTAAGGCTTCTGGTAAAAGGCGCCCAATAGGACTACCGAAGTATTACGACAGGCTGAGTCGACAGTAGGATATGTTAGTAGAGGCAGTACATATATTACGCGTGGGAGTTTTGGTCCTCTTGCGAGAGTGAAGTGCTCGTTTTGAAGACTTAAGGGGAAAGCCTCCTATAGATTGGGGTTTTCGTGCCTCAAATTTGTCCGTGGATTAAAAAAAAAAACTATCAATCTGAGATGTTTAAATTTTTGAGCAATTATTCTTCTTTATTTATTCTAATTACAAGAAAAAATTTTTTTGGAAAATCTTGCTTCGATCTCGAGATCTGGGTTGCCAAAGCTGACCGTGCA
Organism: Platygaster orseoliae; assembly: GCA_030522825.1. NCBI lineage: Eukaryota > Metazoa > Arthropoda > Insecta > Hymenoptera > Platygastridae > Platygaster > Platygaster orseoliae. The sequence goes on from JAPYZL010127371.1 coordinate 9,333, forward strand.
TTTTTCGGAGAAACAAACGACGTGCACTCTGGAGCCTTCAAAAATGATTCTAGAACCAAAATGTTTGACAATATTTGTTAATGATTAGGTCCTTAATGGGCTGACGTATTTGTTTTATGGAAAAAAACTTTTTTTTAACATGACTTTTGTAAAAAATCAATTTTTTTTTCTATATTGTTGATGAAAATTGTAATAACAAAATTTTTTTTCAACAATTCGAAGAACGTCAGTCCATGGGAAATTTAATGCACTTTAATTTGATATAAAAATCATTAGAATCGGTTGAGAAATTTTAAGGCTATCGTGCACGCCAGTGAAAAATGCACGGTCAACTTTGGCAGCCCATATCTCGAGATCGAAGCAAGATTTTCCAAAAAAACTTTTTTTTGTACATAATTATAATAAATAAAGAAGAATAAATTGAAATATCTCAGATGAATAGTTTTTTTTTAATCCACGGACAAATTTGAGGCGCGAAAACTCCAATCTATAGGAGGCTCTCCTCTTAAGTTTTGATTGAAAGATATAACTGTACGACTGGAAACTTTTACCAAACGAATGATCAAAAGTCGTTTCGTTGTTGGTTTTTTCACCTACACTTTCAGTATTGAATGTGTTCAAGAATATTTTACCAAAACGTTTGGTATTTTATGCCGCGTAATTAAAAAATTCTAACTAAAATACAGGAGAATCACCGTTTATTTCTGTAAAAAGAACTAACGTTGGAAATTATCACTACTGCGAAGTATGAGAAATAAAATAATTGAAGGTTTTCTTTTGTAATTTTCTCTTGATTTTACCTTTTTACTCAATTTTATTTTTGAGAAAAAAGCGTAGAGTGAGGGTGCAACTAAGATACGTAGGGGGAGGGGGGAAAAGCCCCCCCCCCTAGCCCCTGGGTTGGTACAGGCCTGTGACTATGAAAAATTCTTTGTTTCCAAAAATTTAAAAAAAAATCACACAATTTCTACAGTTTTTCCGAATCTTAAAAAATCTTCGAAACCAACAATATGCGTCAATATTTACCTCATTTTAAGGAGCTTAAAGATTTTTTACAGTTATTTACGGTCTCTCAAATAAAAACAAAACATCATCAGTTTTCGGAATTATCAAAATGTTGACACATTCTTGGAAATTTTTTTAAATTTTTATGCGAGCTCTGATTAGTATACAACATTTAACAATTTTGAAAATCCTAATGATTAGATATTGTCTGCAATTTGAAAAAATGTTAAAAAATCAACAAAATGTATCCAATTTATACATTTTCGAAATTCTACACATTTTCCAAATTTTTTTATTACTATTTTCATCTTCAAAAAGTCCAGTGTTCATTCTTTGTCGAAATATACGAAATTTCTTACCTTTTTTTTTCTTTTCTGCAATTGATTGACTGATTTTGATTTTGATTGAATATATCATTCAAAAAATATATTTATATATCGTTCAATATTTCGTCAAATCGATTTTAGAATCTTTTGGTTTGAATCGAAATTCATAGAATTATAAAAATTAGCAACAACTGAAAATTCATTGTTTTCGAAAATTAAAAAAAATTACATAGTTTTTTTTTAAGTTTTGCCGAATTCTCAAAACTCTTCTAAGCTAACAATATTCGTTAATATTTACCTCATTCCAAGTAATTTTGAAATTTTCTACAATTATTTATGATCTCTTAAATAAACAAAATATTATCAGTTTTCGGAATTATCAAAATGTTTAAACTTTCTTTGAACTTTTTCAGAGATCGTACAACATTTTACAATTTTTGAAATTCAGTCAAGGATAGTTTGACAAAATGTTGAAAAACGACCAAAATTTACAAAATTTAACATTTTCTGAAATTCTACACACATTTCGAACTTTTTGATTACTGTTTTAATTCTCCTAAAAAACCAGTGTTACTTAGTCGAAATTTCCTGAATTTCTGTTCTTTCTTTTTGATTTTCTGAAATTATCGACTTTGCATGAACGACAAATCATTTTATTATTTCAAAAAATCCAAACAATATAACGCAGTATCTTTAATTTTATGAAGACTCAAAATTTTCATATAAACTACAACATTTATTGACATTTCTAAACTTCTCTAAGTTTTTGAAGTTTTGAGGATTGTGAAGCATCCAAAAAATTTACATTTTGTTTTTTCGATTTTTCGAAATTTTCAAAATTTTAAAATCAATTCATATTTAAGAAATTGTCGAAGATTGTCATGTGATAAAACGTTCGTTGATTCTAAAAAATTTATATTACCTTTCACAGTTTCTCAACGTTCATGAAATTTCAAAAATTTTTCTTAATCTAGAATTAGAATAAATAATAGAAAAAACATCATTCAATCACTTATGAACAACATACACGTTTTTATTATTTTTATTTAAACTACCAACTAATGCATAAATAATATTGAATGAAACACACTGTTCGTAAAAATCACGTGATTATTACTCTTTTTTAAACATTTTTTCCATGAATAATGGGCCTTTGTTTCAACAACCCAGGTAAAAATAAGTAAACATCTGGAGATCTACAATAGATCTCTGTATATCTAGGAGATCTTTAGATATCTACTATAGATGTTTATAGATCTCATTTGGTCTTGTAATAGATAACCGTAGACTGACATAGATCTACAGGTAGATCTCCTTATATCTACTCGTACATCACCGTAGATTCTTATAGATATACTACTAGATCTCCGTATATCTTCGTAGATCTACTTGTAAATCTCGGTTGATTTCCATAGATCTGTTGGTAGATCTACAAAGATCTTCATGGATCTATTTGTTGATCTGGGTCATTTCCATATATCTCTGCTGGTAGATCTATAAAGATCTTTAGAGATTTATTTGTTGATCTTGGTCATTTTCATATATCTGCTGGTAGATCTTTGTAGATTTACGTATATCTACAAGTAGATCTCCATCTTTCATCTTTCGCCATATATATCTATCTATGCAGATCTTTTGTAGATATCAAAAGATCTACTCATTTTTATCTAGGAGGTTCTGTATAAGCTGATCCCGTACTTCTCTTAGTACTTATACGATACTTCTCTAAAACGTCTGGCATTTATGAAAATACGACTTCGAACGTCATTATATATAGCTCGGAAATGATTCATATAACTTATGGAACTTTTTTCGACATCAGAAGAAGTCATATTCCACTCCGACCGTCATACGTCGGATATCGTGAAATACTGAAGTACGGGGAAGAACGATATATTCTAGAATGATTCGAAAAGTTTTTGGTAAGAACTATCTTACCTTGTACCTTGGCACTCAGGAGTTGAAAGTAGTACGAGAACCTTTATAAATTTCATTTGGAATGAACACATGTTTTGTTTCTCAGTGTATTTATCTGCGAGATGAAATTCGCGTTTCTTGTATGGCAACGAAGAGCTTTTGCGCGGGTCTACCGAGGCTTTCTCGTACGCCACCTGTGGCACATGATTTGCCACATGCAGGCCACATTTGGCACGCAATTCATGAAATATCTACTGCTAATGGAACTTCCTCTATTGATCTTCGCTCGCACATTCCTGTCCAAGAGATCCCAATAACAAGTAGATTGTTGGTTTTAGGAAAGAATCGCCAAAAGTGCATTTCACTTACGTAAGCGTCTGGAGAAATCAGTATAATACCATACATTTTGTCACTATGTTCCAGCGGTTTCCCAGAAGAACCACCTAAATCCACTTTGCGATAAAGTCTCTACTGTTAAATAATGTGAAACGTGGCATAGGTGAAAGTTCGAAATAATGGGTAGAGGAGTTACTGAAAATTGGTGCTTTAGGATGGGTTTGGGGCCCAAAACATATGAACTATACAACTATATAAGAAATCTGATTGGTTTTCCAAGTAGAAATCTTGTTGGATTTTCAACTATAAATCCAGTTAGATTTCCAATTTGACTAGCTAATTGGTACACCCAATTGGAAAACTGACAATTTTTCTAATTGAATTTGCATTTGGATTTCTACTGGAAATTTCATTTTTATTGTTGTTTACTTCCAAATTGAACAATTTCTATCTACCTTATATTTTTCACTCGAGTTTCTGATTACATACAATTCCGTTCAAAACTAATTTCCAAACGTTGAAGACTTACAAAGGTCAATTCTTAAACAATAATATAATTTACTAAACAAACAAGTGAATGAATGTGACGGAAACGAAATAAAATCTTTACCTCTGGAAATTAATACTTGTATGAAATATTCACGAATTTTTCACGACCACAGAGAAGCACTTTGTTTCATTCCTTTTACGAAAAAAACACTTCCACGAAAGTATTTGAATTTTTACAGTTTAACGAAGCACGTCATAACCCAGTGTAAACTGTAAATGCCAGATCATGTTATATCTCACGTGTACTGAAAAACGGTTTTCCTTTTACATTTTTCTTGACTAACAATAAAAACTGTAATGAGACTTTTTCTGCGTACACGATTCACTTACAGCTTTTTTATATTGAATGTGCCAAGTTATACTTTAATTCTACTTTGTTTATAGATCGATACTAGATGTTTTAAAATAAATTGCAGGACTTTATCAGCCCCAGAGCAAGACGTAAATAAAGGTACGAAAATCGATACAAGGGCCACGAGCATGAATGAAAGGGAAGTAATGTCTTTCGAGTAAATAACTATCGTCTTTTCTTCGTTATTATTATAAAAAATATGCCTGTATACAGGACATTCATGAACATTCATTTTATAGGTTATCGAGATTTTGTAGTAGAATTATATTATATTATTACCTTGGGTTTACATTCTTCCTATTTAAGATGATTTATATGTAGTGATTTCTTTGCGAAATTTGCACGGCTTAAAAATAAAAAAATTATTGCTTAATGAAAACTAGTTTATCTGAAACCCTACGTTTTAACGATAAACGAATTTTGTTTTCTTATATTTTCGTGGAACTTCTATAACTTATCATTTTTATCAGTCAGTTCATACCTCAACGGAAATTCGGGAGCGATTTATTGTTATGCCATGTAAAAATAAAATGAGTTTGTATTATATATAATGGGACATAATTTTTCACTTGATGCATAAAAATACGATGAATAAATAATAAAAAAAGTGAAGATTTTGAAAAATGATCTTACTGAAATCTAGAAGACGTAACAAATGGTTTCATGTATAAATTTTTAAATTCAATATTATTAACTCAAAAATAATGATAATCATGGCTTCAGAATAACTTTTTCTTTAAAAAAAAACTCTAATAATCAATGTTTAGCTACAATTACGTAAAAAAATGAATTCAAAAAAATATTCTAACACTGAATTATATGAATTACATAGAGTCTAATATAAAAATCGAAAAATCGTTGAAATCATACAAGTTCTAAAGAAATATGAAAAGTATATCTACAAAACTTTGAATTATATAGCAGCCAGTTCTAAAGCGTACACATAAAGTATTCTAGAATTATATCAGAAATTTAAAAACATACTAAAAAACGCGACAAAATCTTACGAATATACTAGAATCAAAATCAAATCCCAAAAAATCTATAACACAATAAAAATTCATATAAATATAATTTCTCAAGAATCTCTGAAATTGCTGAAAATCAATACACATTTGAATTATTGTGCAAAAAAGTCTAGAAAGCTTCGAAAATGCCTAAAATATAGGAAAAAACTGGTAATTCCCCAAAACTTGAATGAATACTGAAATAATGCAAGAAAAACTATGAACTAAATTAAACTCAAAGACGATGTTGAAATAATTTTTTTTTTCAACCTTGAATACTGAAAATCTATTTATAAATCCTTAAAAATTCCGTATGATTTATTTAATTGTATAAATGAAAAAAAAGTGTTTAGAAACGAAAAATATTGGAAATCTCTATAGAATATACTGTGCTTCAAAAATATCAATTTAGATACTTAAAACATTAGTAACTTCATCGAGTTACTGAATATCAATAGAAATAGTAGAAAACACCATTACACACAGATATAGATACAGATAGAATACCGAATTTTAAAAACCTGACTTAAATCTATAATATCTGAAATCTTTCAATTCTGAAGAACACTAAAAGTTTTCGAAAAATTGAATAATCCTCAGTGACTTGAAAATCAAAAAAATCGGATTTTTGAAATTTATACAGTAATCTACGAAAAATCCTAGAACATGGAAAAAAACTGAACAATCCCCGAAAATTGAATAAATTCTAAAATAATTCTAAAAAATTAGAAATAGAGTAATACTCTAAGACTATGTTGTTGAAATCTTTTTGAAAATTTAAAAAACTTTGAATTCTAAATAATTATATAAAAATCAATAAAAATATAGTATGATTTTTTATTGTATGAATAAAAAATAAAAATGTTCAAAAACGAAAAATATTGAAAATCTCTATGCAATACACCGTTTTTAAAAAAAATCAATGTAAGTACTTAAAACATTAGAATTTTCATAGAATAACTAAATATCAATAGAAATACTTTTAAATATAATAAATAACATACGATGCAAAAATTCTAAAGATCAATAAAAAAACAAGATATTTCTGTCGTTCTTATTTTGTCAAAAATTTCTAAAAATATTCAAATTCTTTGAAACTTTTATTACAAGAATATCAAATTTTAAAAAACTGACTTTCAATCTGTAATACCTGAAATCCTTCCATCCTGAAGAATAATAAAAATGCTTGAAAAATAAAATAAACCTTAGTGACTTAAAAATCACAAGAATCGAATTTTGGAAATTTATACAGTAAACTACGAAAATTCCTAGAACATAGAAAAAAACTGGAGAATCTCCAAAAAGTGAATTAATTCTAACATAACGCTAGAAAAATTAGACATAAAATATTTCTCAAAGACTATGTTCATATAATCTTTTTGAAAATTTAAAAAACGTTGAATTTTAAAAATTTATTTAAAAATCAATAACAACACTAGATGATTTTTTATTTATATGAATATAAAATAAAAGTGTTCAAAAACTATAACAACTAGGAATATCTGTAAAAGATGCTGTTTTTAAAAAAATATTTTGACGAAACAGACATTTCCAAAAGTCGCAGTAATATACTATTTTTCAAAAACTCCCTCCTGGAATTTATTTTCTGCCCGTTTTCCAAAACTTTCTCAAGTTCATCGAAAATTCATCCTCATTTTTCAGTTACCACTGCCTTGAAAGCTGCCTAAAGCATGATTAAGTGTGCTGAAAAGTTTCGTCAGGCAACATGGTAATTCATTAATTTATACGTTCAAATTACTTGATATCGCTTCGGTTCGGCATTCTGCTTTCAGTCGAAGCTGATCACGAGCTTTCAATGAAAATCATAAGTACCTTACATAATCTAAGAAAAGTTGAGACGAAAGAGTAAAATAGCAATAACTTGCAGTTTCGCCGTCCTAATTATCATTCTTTGACAATTTTGTATGCTATGATGATATTAAGCATTTTTATGATCACGAAATTTTCGTTTCGTTAGCAAAAGACAGTTTTCAAAAATTGAAACCCTTTGAAATATAATAATAATAACAACAACAACAACCACAGCAACAATAATAATAATATTAATAATAATAATAATAATAATAATAATAATAATAATAATAATAATAATAATAATAACAACAACAACAACAACAACAACAACAACAACAACAACAACAACTTATTGTATCTTAATAATGAACTTATTAAGATACTATGTACTTATAAAGATACTAAGCCCCTACCATAAGGAAACTATGGGTCACGCGATAAGTGTCACACGTAAGGGTTAAGCATATACTATTTTACATATAAGTAGATACTTTTAATAAATTTTAACAGGTAAGTTTACTCATAAGTAGAGCGCATAAACGTATGCTTGAGCATATGGCATGCATATTTTGCATATTTTGGTCGATCGAGCATATCTTTATTCATCACGCATATAATATATTATTTGAAGTTTGTAATGATTTTCATTACAAACTCGAATAAAAATTATTTCAGTTTGTAACAAATAGCAATCAAGCAAGTTTTCGTTTCAAGCAAGTTTTCGTTTCTTGATTGTCTTCCGTTATTAATAAATTTATCTTGTTTATTTGGAACTGTCAAAAATAACAAGTTTTTAATGGACTGAAAATTTTCTCTTTGTTTCTAAATTTGTAGTGATTGACTGTAAAAATGCCACAAGAAAAAGAAAAATATCAATGAATTTTTATCGCGAATGGTTTGGGAATATCCTGGTGTATTTCGATCTGATCGATCAGTTCTTTAAAGAAATTTCTGCTTATATTGCAATCGTTTGGTCAATGCAACGAGAATATTTATGGTCAAACAACATCTGGCGACATATGAATAGATTATGGAAAGCACCCAAACGTTGATTTCAGAATTTCAGAAACCTCCAGATATTAACCCTTCCAATTTGGATCTATGCAAAACTTTTTTGCAGGCAACATTACTTTGAAAAAAATCAGTCATCCTAGTGTACTACTACTATTATACTGTCCACTTACTTCAACTGACGTTGAACGTTCTATTTCATTTTATTCTCCTTTTTTGACCGACAGACGCAAGTCATTTCTTTTTGATAATCTAAAGAAACACGTAATTGTGCATTGTAATTTAAAAAATGGCGAAGAATAAAACGATTACACAATAATGTACTTTTAGAGTTGCATTTTTTCGTGCATATTATCGTGCATATTTTAATGTTTTTTTGGGCACATCTATGCGCATATTTTAATTTTTTTGAGCATATTTTTACCTGCTCTACTCATAAGTCTAAATTATAATAAGTTATTAGAAGTACTCATAACTCTAAATCACATTAACTACCCAAACAATCAGATGCCTTTCCTTTCTTTTCATACAAGTCTTCTCCGGAAAATCATTCATCAATTTATTTCACCCTCGCATTATCCAGTTTCACCTCCTCAAACAGGAAAAAAAACGCATCATCCTGACTTTTGCCGACAGATTTATGAAGGCTCAAACAACTTGAAAAGTCGGGAATATTATAGAACATGATTCTGCAATAATGAAGACATCTTGCTTGTTTCAAAACTTTTCCCATTAAACGTAAAAGAGGCGGCTTTTTCTGACAAAGCTATGGTTGGAACTCGCGTTTTTCAATAATATCTCGAGTGAGGTATTATTAACGTTTGTGAGGGTCTTCCGAAATCGTGGTCAAGTAAATTAGAAATTCGTTTCTTCCGAGATGTCGGACAGATGAAATTCGTTCGATAAAAAGACCGAGATTTTGAGGTTTCCCATTGTGATATCGGGGCTTGATCGACTTTTGCAAGTAGGGATTTAAGACCGAAATCATCAATAGTGGGATGTGACTCGAAAAGTTTTTATCGAGGCGAGATTTAAAAAAGGTTTAGTGAATTCAATGTAATACGAGATTTATTGTGAAACAAGATTCAACTGGATCCAATTACTACTATTTTATTCATTTTCTAATTATAATATTTATTATTACCTATTATTTATTATTAAGAAGGTTCAAACTAGATAACATTGTTCACTAGATTTAAAACTAGATGTGATGTAGAACGAGATTTAACTGCACTCAAAGTAAAACAAGAATTATTCAGATGCAATTACTATAAATTATTTTCGTTAAAAGTATTTAGTGTTATTATTATTTCACAATTAGATACCAAACTAGATTGAATGTAGGACGCACGATTACAATGAATCCAATTTCTATGAATCTATTCAATTTCTGATTATTTATTATTACCTATTATTTATTACTAACAAGATACAAACTAGATAACATTTTTAACCAGATCTAAAACTAGATGTATTGTAGAACGAGATTTAACTAGATCTGAGGTAAAACAAGTTTCAATTAGATGCAATTAATGACAGTTATTTTATTTTCTAATTATTTATTGTTATTATTTATTAATAACTAGATTGCAAACTAGATTGAATGTTGGAAATGATTACAATATACACGATTACTATAATTTTATCCATTTTCTGATTATTTATTCATACTTATTATTTAATTATTAACAAGATCTGAACTAGATAACATTATTGACTAGATTGAAAATTAGATGTAATGTAGCATGAGATTTTACTAGATCCAAAGTAAAAGAAGATTTAATAAGATGCAGTTACAAAGATAATTAATTTTCTAATTATTTATAACAATGATTCATTAATAACTAGATCCCAAACTAAATTAAGTGTAGGAAATGATGACAATAAATCCGAATACGAAAATTTTATTTATTTTTGATTATTTACTATTATTTTTTGTCATGAACTACATCTAAACTGAGTTTTTATATAAAACGAAATTTTATTACACGAAATGTAAAACAAGATTTAACTATATCTAATCACTATAATTTGATTAAATTTTGATTATTCATCATTATTGTTTATCATAAACTAGATCACGAACAACATTAAATGTTGTTCGTGAATTAAATTTTAATTACCATAACATTATTTTTTTATCATTATTTATTTTTATTCTTGTTTATAAAGTAGATCAAAATGAAATTTGATTATAACTAGATTCAATTATTATTATTGAAAATTATTTTCTAATCATTTATTATCATAATTTATGACGAACTAGATTCAATCACAGTAACTATATGATTTTTGGATTAAATATTAGGTATTCATTATTGTAAAAAAATGTACACTAGATTTAATGTTTAGTTAATATCAAATTGCTATAATTTTATTTATTTTTGATAACTTTCTATTATAATTTATTAATAACTAGATCCGAAGACTAACTTTTTTTTAATTGTTTATTATTTTTATTGATTTATAACTAGATTCAACGTAAAACAAGAAATAACCAGATTACAATTACTATCATTTTATTTATATTCGATTTTTTGTTATAGTTATTTATTATTAACACAACACAATCTACAATGTGAAATAAGACTTACCTAGATTCAATCACAATAATCTTATTTATTGTTGATTACACAGGTCTGCAAATAATATGTTTGTGTGTGTTGTTTGCAAGTGAGGGGTCTTTTCCGACGTAATTTTTTGGGTTGAAACCGAATCCGAGCTCAGAACTAGTCCATGGCATTAGGATTTTGAGATATTTCAGGTTATGTACTCGAAAAATGGAGTTTTTCACTACTTTTGAGGTTATGTACAGGGCGCGGAAAATTTTTTTGATCTTTTTTCTGTTCGTCATCATTTAGTACTACTCTTTCCCTCTAAAATGAGCTATTGAACAGTCACCAGCGATTTTTTTAAACAAAGTTACAGTCATTCAAAGCCTTGACATTCATTTGAACAGCGTTATGAGCATTCACTCTGACTCTTTGGAGCATACCATTTTGCACCAAAAAGTTTCTCTTAGAAATTCGTACTTCAGGGTTTTATTCGTAATTAGCGACCCGAAAACCCTCGAAAAAAAGCTTTTCTAGATCGAAATCGTTCGATTTTATACATTTCGATCTGCCATTTTGAATCCACCATCTTAGTGAAAAAAAATCGATTTTATAACTGTAAACTCTTATTCAGAGACCATCAAAACCCTCAAGTATAAATTTCTAAGAGAAATTTTTGGGTGCAAAGTGGTATGCTCCAAAGGGTCAGAGTGAATGCTCATTATGTTGTTCAGATGAATGTCAAAGCTCTAAATGACTGTAACTTTGTTAAAAAAAATCACTGGTAACTGTTCAATAGCTCATTTTAAAGGGAAAGAATAGTACTAAATAATGACGAACATAAAGAAAATAAAAAAAATTTCCACGCCCTGTACATAACCTCAAAAGTAGTGAAAAACTCTATTTTTCGAGTACATAACCTCAAATATCTCGAAATCCAGACGTGATGGACTATTTTTGAGCTCGGATTCGGATTCTACGCAAAAAATTACGACGGAAAAGACCCCTCACTTGAAAACAACAAAACCTTGCAGACCTGTGTTATTTATAATAATAATTATAATAATAATA
>JAPYZL010127451.1:0-13980 GCA_030522825.1 Platygaster orseoliae
GTTCGTGACGTTTTGGATATGTCAAAATCGACCAACTCTTACTGCTAGAGCCATCAACTGACAAACAGCGAGAACTTAGTTGCGCACCTAATATATTTTATAGATTACACTATATGATGTATGATTGTATATTTCATAAATTTATAGAACTGAATGCTATAGTTTCGAAAATTCCAACGATTTAATCTATTCTTATTGTTTTTCAAAAAAAACAGTATCTCTTCAATAAACTGTAAATGTTTGTTTTTATTTTAGATTTTCAAAAATTTTGTAATTTTTTTATAGATTGTTATACAGATTAAAAATATCATGTTCTGTAAGATTCAAATTCTTATGAATTTTTTAAAAAACTACGTTTATATAGATTTTGAATGTACGTATTGATTTCTAGCGTTTTGCGTATTTTTGTGATATTTACGACATTTTGGAGAATTTTGAGGGATTTGTTATTTCCGAGTATTTTTTAGATTTCGAGAACTTTGGATATTTCTTAATTTTCTCAAATTTCCACTGATTTTCAATATTTTGTAAATCTCATAAAAAACAATTTTACTGAAATTTTGAAAAACTGAAACAAAAACATTAAAAATTTTGAGTTTTACTATTTTTGAATCAAAAACTTGATTGCAAAATGTATACATGGTACAAAATTATACTTTTCATTATATCTTCGAACAATAAATGTTACAGTACAAAAATTTTTACTTAGGCGTTCGAATTAAAAATACACCTCTTTGATGTTACCTATTTTTAAATCAATTGTTGTCAATTCTACTTCTCATCAATTTTTTGATTTTTACTAAATTAACTACAAAATGAATATAACCTATAAATAACCACAATAATAAATAACAATTCCCAGTATTTTTTAAAATTTCCAGTATTTCTCCAAAGAATCCTAATTATGATAAATTTTCAAAATTTTAATATATTTACAGATTAAACTACTTTAAAACAGTTACAGTAGAAAAATTTTTACTTAGACGTTCAAGTTGAAAATACAGCTCACTGATATTACCCATTTTCAAATCAATTATTGAAAATCCCACTTCTCATAAATTTTTTTATTTTTACTAAACTAACTACAAAATAAATATAACCCTCTTATAACCTAAATAATAAATAATAATTCCCAGTTTTTTTGAAAATATCTAGTATTTCTCCAAAGAATCCCAATTATGATAAATTTTCAATATTTTGACATATTTACCTACTGATTTAACTATTTTAAAACAGTTACAGTAGAAAAACTTTTACTTAGACGTTCGAATTAAAAATACACTTCACTGATGTTACCCATTTTGAAATCAATTATTGTAAATTCCACTTTTCACCAATTTTTTTATTTTCACTAAATTAATAACAAAATAAATATAACCCATAAATAACTATAATAATGAATAATAATTACTCTTATTTTTGAAAATTTCTAGTATTCCTCCAAAGACTCCCACCTATGATAAATTTTCAATATTTCAATATATATACTGATTCAACTACTTTAAAACCGATTATTTTCAATTCATGATAACGTCAATTTTTTTATTATTTCACTCAAATTCCTAGAAAATAAACTAAACTCTCAATAACCACAATTCCAGTTCCTCACCATTATTTTTGTGGTGTCTCGGCATAACGAAATACGTCCACTTTGCTATAAGGCTCAAAAATTTATTCAGAATATTATCTAAAATGAGCCTTATGGCAAAGTGGACTTATTCGGTTATGCCGGGACACCACAAAATTGAAAAATTACATTTCGAAACGAGCCTATAATTCCTGTAAAAATCAAATTTCCTCAGCTGCACAGAATTTTCAGAGTGCTATTTTTGAAACGCTCGATGAAAATGTTTTCGCGTGTGGGAAAAAAGCGCGAATTTCTAGTAGGATGCCGTTCGTTACGAGCCGGTACTGAATGGCTCGCGGTAGCAAGTGTTGTTACCCTACTTACCATTGGGCGTTGCAGAATAATACGAGACTAATCGTCCGGCCGGCTACCGCATGAGAAAGTAGCGTCACGCCAGCTGACGCGGCTGCACGTGAGCTAGGACAGGGCTCTCTAAGAAAGTAACACGTCAAGATTTTACACGCCTCTGACAAAGTCATTCACAATCGTACTTTTAACCCCAACTGAGAACAAAATTTAGTAATGAGCTGTAAACATAATACATCATACACTTTTTAGACATTTTTTACCCCTCCCTTCCTCCATGTCACGCTTAGTCACAAGTACTTAGATTCCTCCCCCCACCTCATAAACGTGACGTCACACTTTGCAAAATGTTTTTGAAGAATCACTAATAGGTTAGGTTAGGTTGGTTAGTTACCTAACTAAAGATTTGTATTTCCTTATCAACTTTTTATTACTTAATTATTATATTAAACTATTTTCTATATAAATATATTATATTATTTATATTTATATAAAAAGAAATTGCATTTTACACCTGCGTTCTAAACTTTATCTTATATTCGATGTTGATTTTATAATTCCATGATAAAAATTATACAGTTTTTTACAATAGTGTTAAAATATTCACTAATTAAAAATATCTTCAAAGATTTTTTTACATAAACTGAGTGTTGATATTATTTATAATAATTTCTTAAAATCTTTAACGTTTGACATTTTCAATGTTAATTTCAACATTCTGAAATTGAAATCAAGAAAAAAAACACTGCAATATTTTGATTAATCTTTTTAATATCGTGCGGTCATTTGGCTCTCACATAAAAAAATTTGCATTCAAATAAGCTTTTGCAACAAAAATAATGTTCATAAAAGAATTTCACTTCAAATTTCAAAAACGTGAGAAACCGAAAACTCATGAATACGTATGTTGTTCACACAAGAAAAAATCTCAGACTTATGAATTATCACGAGACAATGTCGAAAGAATAATAACCTGGACTTGAAATTAAGTGAAAATTCTTAATTAAGATTTTCAAAACATTCATGAACACTTTGGTTTTGATTCAATTATAGAGATTCAAAATAATTGAAAGTTGGAAATCATGAAATAATTTACATTGCAAATGTGAAAGAAAGATTGTCGATAATCAGGAATTTTCAAATGCTCTAAATTCATATTTAATCGAAACAAATTTCATTTCTGGAACTCCGTCAGAGTTTCTAGGTTTAAATCTGAAAATTTCATGATAAATGATTTTTATCGATTGAAAAAACCATTTAACTTTTAAATAAACCTAAATTTTCTCTGTGCCACATGTTTTCAATTATTTGCGAATAAGCTCTGCAACATCGCAAATATAACAATGTTAATTTTTATTGCTACCGGATTTTCACTTTTTCCATTTAACTGAAACCAACACTTTCTTTAACAATAACTGTACGAATGACGTTATTTTTAATAGCGTTATGGAACGTGAAAAACTTTCGTCGGAATGCTAAATGAGGAATTACTCGTATTCTCAAGCAATGAGAAAAGTAAAAACGTTTGTCACCAAAGAGATAAATAAAAATTTTTAACGGTCCTTTCTAAAGTTCAATGGAAATTATGTTTCTAGGGCTGAAAGTGCTTTTATATATAAACTTTATGTATAAATGCAAAATTGCACAATAACAACCGCATATATTTATTTATTATTAATAATAAAAAAAATAATAGTATAATGTATTCTTAATAAGTTATTGAATTAAATAATGATAATAAGATAATCAATGTTATGATTTAATTAAATAATTTATAAAGAAATAACACAATGTATAAACTCTTATGTAAACAGAATAAAGTTGAAGAAAAATTATTTAAAAAAATGAATAAATAATATAATTTTATTGAAAAACTATTGAAGTAATATTTTAATGTAGCGCATTCATTTATTTTTAATTATTTATAATTGAAGTATAAGGAATATGAATTTCTATTAATTTATTGAATTAAATTGATGGCGAATAAATAATTGAATATAATGACTTTATTAAATAATTTCTAAAGAAACAACACAATGTTTAAACTATAAATGAATAGAACGATATGTATGAATTAAAATTAATAATACAAAATGAATAACTCATAAAACTATTTTTCAATATCTACTAAAGTAATATTTTAATGTAACGCATTTAACAAATTCATTATCATTTATTTATAGTATAATAACAATTTTAAACGAAAAATGATATGATAATAGATGCATTTCAATATTTATTATTTTTAATTAACAAAGTAATAACACAATGTAGTCTAATTTCTACAATAAATAAATTGAGTGATTGTAAAATAAATTATTGTTTTTACATTATTAAATAATTTATGAACAAACAACACAACGCAACACATTGATTAAATTAATTAATTTTATTTCATAAAGTAATAATACGATGTATGAACATGAAATTTATAAAAAAAGTAATAAATAAAATTGATAATGAAAACATAACTTAATGTATTACTCTTTAATAATGATTAAATAATGCTAATTTAGAAACATAAAATAACACAAAGTTTGTGCATGAAATTTAAATTGTTATTTAAAAGAATTAAAATAGCATAATACAAAATGCATTTAAATATTCAATATTAATAAATAAATAATTAGGTTACAATACAAAGTAAATCTATTACTTTTTTAAATAAAAGGAAAGATGATTAAATAAATAAATTTTATGACTTTGGTTCATAAATAATAAAGTGATAACACAAACTAGATGTATAAACATATTACATATACATATATATTTGTTTTTTATACCAGAGAATTTTTTTTACTGTGACAAAAACAGTTAAAAAACAGTATAATAATAAAAAGTAATTGTCTTCTATAGAGAATTTTTTGCTCTCGATAAAAAACAATATTTCGCAACTATCGAAAAAGATTGTTATTATCCTTCCGATTTGTAATGAAATAACCTTATAAATGAACAAAACCTGTTCATCTTTTAAAAGATCAACAAATTCGAATTGTTGAATTTTCGATATTCAACTGTGAAATAAGATAGCATAATTTTTCAACAACAAAATATAAATAAAAAAGCATCATAATGAATGCATTTAAATATTCAATATCAATAATTATTTAAGTTATATAGCAATAGATTCTTATTAACTTTTCAAATAAAATGAATAATCAATAAATTTAAAAGTGTTATGACTTGATTTCATATTTAAGAAAGTGATAACATAAACTAGATGTTTGAATATATTACATATACTTATATATTTATTTTTGAAACCAAAAAATTTTTTCTCACTGTAACAAAAACAAATACAAAAAAGTATAAAAATTCAAGTAATGGTCTTTGATAAAGGATTTTTGGCTCTTGATAAAAAACAATACTTTGCAATTATCGAAAAAGATTGTTATCATTCTTCCAATTTGTTATAAAACTACTTTGTAAATAAAGAAAACCTGTTCATCTTTCAAAAGATCAACAGATCTAAATCATTCAATTTCGGATATTAAACTGTAAAATACGAAATTTGAACTGTTTCCACAAAATTTACAAGTTTTCCATTGCTTTAACTAAATTTCACAAAAAAATCAGAAAAATTGAACCGATTACTGTGTAATCCATAAAGTCAATTATCGATGCATAAAAAAAACTTTTCGTAACACGATCCAGATCTTTCTAACCAAGTCAGTTTCCTCGCGGAATTCATAATACAACGTGACACAGATACGTGTCTTGACCACAGGCTAAAACCATTGCGAAATATATTTCACATAAGAACACTTTTTTGAAATACTATTATTATTCCACACAGAAAAAAGTTTTCGGTTGCAGCAACCATTGATTTAGTAAAATACGAGTCCGCACAAGTTTTGGGTAGTGCAACCAAATAGTTGGTTATTGCAAACTAAGTATCGGTCATGAGAATTGAGCATTAGTTGCTATAACACAAGTTTTGGTTGTCATAACCAAAGTTTTTTCAAACCAAACAAAAACGTAACATTTACAGCTTCGTTATAATTTTCATCGTTTAACTTGACGTCTAACAAGTTGTTAATAGAAGCTAATTATCGATGTTATCGCGTACGCGATCATCTAATGAGCTTTTTCGCGCACACGTGTGATTCTGTAATCTTGGTTATGGGGAACGTGGAAAACCACAATGACTTTATATCGCAGTAATTTTATGTAAGTCTGGGCATACATTCAGTTAAGAAATTACCAGTGGATCGGATTGCTGAGCGATATAGAAAACGCATTTGCGCGTTAGAACCGAAAGTAATAGTCGGTTCGACGTTAGCGAGTGGCCGGAGTTGGAACAGGTTTTCTGAATTCGCATGTCGATAATATGGTCGAATTACATTGAAAACGGGATCGTAAATTCCCGTTATTTTTGGGCATTATTGGGAATGGGTGAAAAATTAGAATGAAATGTTACTAGGGTGATAAGGGTAACGTGAACACTTTCAATTTGTTGCAGTCAAGGATAACTTGGGAGTTTTAGAGTGATTTGAGTAAGGTTACATTCAAGATTTTTTTCTTATGGCTGTTTTGACTAGATAATTTTGTCTTATACATATTTTTTTATATATTTTTATGAAATAAATTATTAAATTAATAAGAAATTATTTACTAAAAACTGAATATTTCTTCAATTTCCAAAATTATAGCTTAACCTGGAATATTATCAAAAAATTGCAATATTTTTTTGCCTTGTATTTTATTTTGTACATTGAGGAAAAACCTAGTAACTTGTACGAAGACTATTGAAAAAATTACTATTTTTTAGGAAAATCAACAATATTATCTTAATTTTTCATATATAACAGTACATTTAGCAATAAATATATTGACTTTTACCATACAGTACAGTAAAACGTTAAATCGCAATTACAAGTTTATGTGTAGTAAAAAATACTAAACATATTGTATTTTTTACTTCATTAAATAACAGTTATGTAAAATTACTATACTATATACCAATGACTACAATACAAATATTTTTGAATAATGCAATACTGTGTACAGTAAAATTCACTATATTTCATCTCAATCCCCATTACGATATTTTCTAATAAAAAGTACCAGATTTTTCTCTCACTGTACCAGGATTTCATCTCAGCGTATAAATACAAAATGAAAACCCAATTTTCCCTGCACCAAAACTTCTCCGATTCTCACTTTTTCCCACAAGATAACGAGGAATGCGATAAATTGGACGCTCGCGATGAAAGTGAGATGAAAACCACTTGAAAGATAAGCTTTCGGGCGCTATCTGGAAACCTGAAAACCGACTTACATGCGCGATTCCGGGCATGGAAATATATTAGTTACGCACCCGTTGCTCTACTTGGTTGCGTATCCGCGACGCGAGCCAGCTCGAGAAAAATTTTCTTCCCGAGCTCGAACAACATAATCTTACGCGCCGCGAGTATGTGAAAATTTTCTTGGCGTGCCGGGGAAAATCCACGGACGAAAAATCTTCCCACACGACGCGGGCTAACGTGATTAGAAACTGCGACGGCGATAATGAAAAGCGCGAACGAGTGGAAAATTCGTACCTAGTTCGATGGAAGAAAGTTGGAATCGACTTTAATTAGTGGGACAACGCACGATTAAACGCTGATGATTTTTGCTCTCCTTCGATGACGCTCTCGTTGCATTTTTTAGGATTTTTACGGTTATTTGTGTTTCGTGGGAAAATGAGAATGAAAAGGGAGGAAAATGAAAAATGGTGATTGAGAGGGTTGCATACTGTTTTGAATAGGAATTTAAAAAAATTAAACTTTATTTTATCAGGATTTTCTAAGCTCGTTGACTTTGGAAATGTAATTTTTAACAGTATATAATTCTTGTAATTTAAATAATTTACTGAGAGT
The DNA here is from genome assembly GCA_030522825.1 of Platygaster orseoliae. Lineage (NCBI taxonomy): Eukaryota > Metazoa > Arthropoda > Insecta > Hymenoptera > Platygastridae > Platygaster > Platygaster orseoliae. The sequence goes on from JAPYZL010127451.1 coordinate 7,795, forward strand.
GAAGTTTTCGTAGAATTTTATATTATTTTACAAGTGATGAGTTTTAATTTTTTCTTAACTTTGAAATCAGTAAAAAAAGATATTTTTCATATTTTAAGTACACTTCAAAAAAATGTTTGCAGGCGTCTTTGAATATTGTAAAAAAAGCTCGAATTTTATCGATTATTAGAGATTTTAGGCAGTTAATTTTTCATTTTTTCACTGCTTCGAGAAATTGATGAATTTTCAAAATTTAAATCATTTCAGATAGACATTTCATATCCAATACAATTTTTTATGAAAAAATTCTATATCTTATTTCAACTCAAAAATATTAAATGAAATTTTGAATTTTCTTCACCAATATCATAGAACTTGAGATGTTTAGTCATTTGTGTTAGAAACCCTATGTTTAATGCATTCAGTTTTTCTTTGTTTATAGAAATTAAAAAAAAAACTTTGTTACATTTTTTAATATTTAGTCGAGAAATGGCGAAGAAGAACTCTTAGATACTAAAAAAAAATTTTCTGAAATTTTTAATCTTGTGCCTGACGTAAATGACGCTTCACTACTCGTTTCCAAAACAATTCTTAAAAACCTACGTTAACAAAGGATGTTCAAACTGTTCAAAGTTCTCAATTAATTTTTTTATACTGTATATTTTTCAAACATAAGAAAATTCATGTAATTTTTTGTTGTAGTGAGTGTTAGTAAAGAATTATAAGAAAAATTCTAATATATGTTTTTTCGAACTTTCTCAATTTCCAAAACAATTCCCTAAAATTTACGTTATCGAAGCTTTTATAAAGTTGTCAATTACTTTTTTTATACTCTCTATTTTTTAAACATGAGAAAATACGTTTTATTTTTATTGTAGTTAGTGTTTTAATTATTATTAATAATTACAATACTATAAATATAATATTTAAATCATTATTATTATAAATAATTCAAAATAATATTATAAACATATTATATTTTATTCTTTATTTTTCATGTTATAAATATGATATAAAATCTTATCAATAATATTTATTAATAATTAGAATCATTATCAGAAAAATTCTAACATATATTTTTTTGAACTTTTTTAATTTCAAAAACTAATCCTAAAAATTCACATTATCAAAGGATCTTCAAAGTTCTCAATTACTAATTTATTATACTCTATACTTTTAAAAACATTAAAAAATTCGTTTAATTTTCGTTGTAGTTACTGTTAGTCCACAATTATCAGAAAAATTCTAAGATATTTTTTTTCTAACTTTCTTTATTTTCGAAACAATTCCTGAAAATTTATGTTATCAAAAGTTCTCCAAATTTCTCAATAATTTTTTTATACTCTCAATTTTTGAAACTTGAGAATATATATTTTATTTTCATACATATAAATTTTACCAAAACATTGAAATAAATTTTTTTTGTAATCAGTGTAGTGAAAAATTATCATGAAAATTCTAGGATATATTCTTTCAAACTTTCTCAATTTCCAAAACAATTTTTCAAAATTTACGTTATCGAAGGTTCTTTAAATTTCTTAAAATATTTTTTCATACTCTATTTTTGAAACATGAGAGAGTACGTTCAATTTTTTTTGTAGTTAGTATTAGTTCATAATTACCAGAAAAATTCAAAGATACATTTTTTCGAACTTTCTCAATTTCAAACTTATGATTCATCTAATGATTCAGTTTTCTGCAACCAAGATCTCAAATGAAGTAAATATTTTTTTTTTTTGTATGAGTTTTAGAGATGATTATTTTCATTTATTTTATGATTCCTTTAAAAAAAATGAAGTTAAAATCATATATTCTAAGGTTTTTGTAAGAATAATTTATTACAGACGAAAATTGAATAAATATTTGAAAAATGAATGAATTTTATCTCTATACAGTAAAAACTAGCAAACGTTTATAATGTTTTAGAATAATTTTCAGTCATATAAATAAATAAAGTAAAATAAACTCTCACATAAATATACATGTACTGTATCAAATATATAAAAAACACAAAAACACCATCTGTAAAATAGTACAAATTCGCAAACAGTAATATTGAAAAGCTGTGAAGCATGAACGTTAAGGATAACACGAAAAGGAAAACACGTAATTACAGGGGTGTGATTAGAAAGTTCCGCTGGTGTCTTGTAAATGCTTAATCGATGTGTAATAAAGCGTTTGAATTATTATCGTACTATTATCAAAAATTGATTAATTATTCACCAAGTAATCGAGGGTAAAAATTACATTTAAATTACTTTCTCTGTCATTACGTAGAAATTATAGGTTCTATGCGATTTTCTAGAGCATTATTCTTGTCTTCGGTTTATCGAAAACCAACGAGAAATTCTTGGGAAACTTTTCGAACTTGATATTTTTTTTTACGTTGATATATGATGTAAAAAATTTTTGCATGAAAATGCAATAACTCGATTTGCTCTCATTCTAATAAGAAATCTGCACTTTTTTCCTGAGCGCAACAAAAAGAAAAGGAAAAAAGTCGCGGGAAAATCGGATCAGGCGCAGCATTGTTTTTCGCTCTTGTGGTCTCTTCTTTCGCGCGATGAATGGCGTCCATTGAGAAAGCAGATACGGACAATTCTCACGTGAAAGATACAGTTTTGCATGGGCTCGAATTAGCGGCAGTAAAAGTCGCCGGAGATCGCTTTTTTTTCTCTTTCCACGACATTTTCTCGGAAGCTCGGCATTTAACTGTCATCTAAAAAGCGCTAGAAAAATCAGCCAAGTGAAAGTAATGAACGACCTTTTAGATACGCCAAGACGAATTATAATGCATAATACGCGCATTGTCAACTAATTTTAGTTCCTCAATTTCAAATCCCCTCGTTTCCGGCACGCTCGACAAATTTGATTCTTGGTGATTTTTTGTTTTTTTTTTTTTTTTTTTCAAAAAGATTGTTTTTTATCTGGACTAAGATAGGAAAAATGCACGGAAAATTTCTTTGAAGGAAATGGTATTTTGAGGGTAAATTTAGTTTTTTTTTTAATTTTTGGGTTGCAAAGTTATAGAATGTTATAATGGTCTAAAGCTTTGTTGATAAAAATAGGAATAAATAAATCAGTAACTTATCACTCAGTGCTATTTTTTCATTTTTTTTCCGACCCTCATTTTCGATTTTTGAAAAATATTGAAAACTCGACAAAAAAAGTTCCAACTTAAAGTGTAATATTAGTTTATCAATTATCAAATAATGATTATAAAATTCAATATGAAATAAACTATTTAAAAAATCTATTATTTATTTGATTATTAGTTAGTATTCTATCTGTATATTTGGTTTGTTGAGTTTTTGATCTTTTTCAAAGATTTTGATGAGGATCCAAAATTTTTTCAGGAAGCTGGTACACTAAAGGAAAAATCCTGTATTTTTTTGCGTCTTTGTGTTCAAAAGCAAAAGAATATTGTAGATTGTACAATTTTACTGCAAGTTTTACGATAGTATTGCAGATTAGGAATATCTTGAATCTTATTTCACTTTGTAAAAAAAAGGAATGAACAAAAATAATAACTAATCATTCAGAGCTGTTTTTTGAATTTTTTACATAAATATTTTGACCCTCATTGACTCCTAATCAGAATTTTTAAAAAATATCGAAAACTTAACATTGAAAAAAAAGTTGTAATTCATAGTAAAATGTTTTTGAGTCAATAATTGAATACTGATGTAAAAAAATCATATAAAATAAACCATAAAAAATCCTCTTTTCTTTATCTATTTATTAGTTAGTTTCCTGTTTGTATATTTGGTTTTTTGAGTTTTTGATCATAATGAGGACCCAAAATTTTTTCAGGAAGTTGGTACACCGAGGGAAAAATCCAGTATTTTTTTACGTCTTTGTGTTAAAAAGTGTTAAATATTGTAGATTTTACAATTTTGTTGCAGGTTTTACAATAGTATTGTAGATCAGGAAAATTATAAATCTTATGGTGCTTTGTAAGATATAATAGGATTAAATAAATTAATTATTAATCATTGAGAGCTGTATTTTCAATTTTTTACCTCGATATTTTGACCCACATCGAGCCCTCGTCAGGATTTTAAAAAAATATCAAAAACTGTACAAAAAAGTTTAAGAAAAAATTATGAATAACAATCACATACTTATTCACAAATAATCAAAGATTGTTTCAATTATAAGTTAAAATTCGTTTTGTGAAATTGGTTAGCAGACTTTTTAATCTTTTTTTTTTGAATTGAAATTGAAATTGAAAATATGCCTCCAAAAATTATTGATTTATTTATTCTACATGATTTATTTATATGATTTATTGTAAATATTTTATTTATTCATCTATTGCAGATTAAGACATTCTCGTTCCACTTTCAGAATACTGGAAAATGAAGTTGTTATACTGTCAAATTTGTCGAATGGAAAAATCTAAATTTTCATTAATAATTTTTGAAAAGATCAAATTTTTCAATGAGAATTGTATTACTTCAATATTGTTTATCCCACTATGTAAGTACATAAAATTGAATGTCTATTTAAAGTTAAAAATCAATTCGATTATTTGAGTTTTTATTTTATTTCATATTCTAAGAAGAAAAATTGTCCTTATCATTTTTCAGTCAAAATCACAATGCATACACAGAAATATAGTAAAAATAATTATACCAATTTCAATACTGCAAAAACTATATTATTGTTTTTTTAGGAATTTAGTTTAGTTGGAAAAAAAATACTTATAAATTATTCAAAATTCAATAGTTGACATTGGTTACAGGGATGGATATATTTTCGGAATACCTAATTTATAAAGGAAAAAAATTTATGAAATTTTTATGAAATTTCAGAAAAACTTTTTTACTTTTTTTTTAATAATTGATGATTATAAATTGAAAATTTCGGAAATTCAGGAGGTCACACTTTGAATTATGAAAATTTTCGAATCCCATTTTTCAAAAAAATCATGAAATTGCATAAAAAGCAACATAGTAAGATGTGAACTACTGAAAATACTCATGTAAAGTCTAGTTCATTATTCCGTCACTTAATCCCTCATTTATAATTCAAAAAAACCTCTCTTTTTCAAGTTTCACACTCAACACTGCTATTTTTCTTGCATATGAATTTCCGAACATTCGCATACTCGTAAATTTTCTCCATAAATTATCAAATGACGCAATATCAATCAAGTTCAGAGTCATTTTTACGGTTTCTACCAACACTGTTGAATTGGCCCAAGACTCAAATAAAAATGTTATTATATCACGCACCAGTTGGCGTTGGAAAAATGAGTGTTATCGAAAGCGGCGTCGTGTAACGAGCCACGTAACTCAAAATTCTTTGATCGAAAGCGTGCATGAGACGGGTTTTTCGATAGCGTTTTATTTCTAGCGCGTTTGAGCCAGAGCATGTTTTCCCCTCTCAACTGGATTTCGTCGAGCGTGACGATCTCTCGGATCGCGCTCGGAGACACGTCATATGCATCCTATTGTCGACATGGAAATCTGGCGTGAGCACAAATTGAGAAACACGTGTTTCGGAATCGTTGATGATACAATGTGGATTTTTTATGCGATGTAAACTTTTTCAACACTTTTCCCACATTTTTAGAGATAAAATTAGGTTTTTGAAGCAATGAAGATATTATTTTTTGAAGTACGTGTAATAACTAGAGTTGATAAAAATATAATCATGCATAATATTGCATATTTGCATATTATTTCATACATGCATATTAAATGCATGTTTCCTCAATTTTTTTGGAGAATGGTTGATGTTATTAGCAATTTAGTAATTCTATAGACTTTGGATTTTAGATTTTAGATTTTAAAGTTTAGGTATCTTGGATTTCTAAGACATTAGATTAATATAGAAACATTTTGAAATACTTCCTTGTATAGGATTTCGAAAATATATGTGAGAAATCAGAAAATAGGGCTTAAGAGGAAAAGCCGTAAGGCTCATATTACCTTTACGCTCTGGGTAAATTTAGGCCTTACGGCCTTTCCCCTCAAGCCGTATTTCCTGATTCCAAGTCACATATGGTGTCTTAAATCGAAAATAAACCACGAAATTTCGGATCTTGTATAAAAATACGAAATTCAACAATTTTTGAATATACCAGAAGTGAATAATTTTTATTAATATAAATATGATAAATATTCTATATTCTGCTCCGTTCTTTGTTAATTAAAGATGTGTAGATTTTGAAATGATCTCTCGGAGCTATTTTTTCAA
>JAPYZL010127493.1:0-11670 GCA_030522825.1 Platygaster orseoliae
AGGTGTACATACTATTTTCTCCGCTGCAAGAGCGAGAGAGCGAGTTTGGTGCTTCGCTGGCGAGAATCGATAATAATCGATTCGAGGTCCTTATAACAGCAGCAAGAAACGGTATTAAAAAGTTTTTTTTTTGAAAAAAAAATTTTTTTCGATGTTAAAATTTTTTTGTCGGAAAATAAAATTTTTTGAAAAAAAAAAAATTTTTTTGAAAAAAAAAAATTTTTTCGAAAAAAATTTTTCTGAAAAAATAGTTCTCCGAAAGAAACGAAGGAGAACGAGTAGTTACCCTGCTGTAGTATCAAAAACTGCCAATCGCGCGCGTAAGCGGTCGCCATTACCAACTAAACGGGAGCGAACAACGGTACTTTCCCTCTTAGGAGGGAAAGTACCGTTGTTCCCTCCGCTGATATCCGGACCGACCGAGAATCGATTATTTTCGATTCGAACTAGCGGAGCCAAAACGAGTGATCTCGCTCTTGCGGCGGAGAAAAGTACATTGTTTTTCCAGTTGAGAATGTTTTTTTGAGGAAACTTTTTGTTAATTTATTACACATAATTCTTTTGATATTATCGATAGAAATAAAGCTTCAGAAAATGAAAAAGTCTGTATACTTGCCTAGAAATCAAAATTCAATTCTCAACATTGAAATTATAGAAAAAATAATTTTCAAATTTGTAGGTAAAGTTGAATCGAATTTTATTCGTTTCAACTTTACATCAATAAAAAATTAAGTGAGTACTTCAATTTATTATGCCAAAGCAGTGCATGGAATGCTAGTTTCAATTTAATTCAACTTGGGACAGATATATAGACCAAAATTTCTTCAATACGTATTTCACAATTTCTGAATATTTCTGTTCTGTTAGTTACGTAACCACAAGCGTAAATATTCCAACATCAATCCAGGTCCAAACATTGAAAATCCCATCGGCATTGGGCGTAATGGGCCTCTCTCAAGAACTTTACAACACAGTTCTAGTAATGTACGGAGGAATTACAATTAGAAATTCAATTGTCCAACGAATTGCACCGAAAGTAACAGGTTGACGTTTGATTACGAAATAATAAATTTTAATATTTATTCGCAATAGGATGCCAAAAAACCACTCAGAAATACAGAACGTACAGAGCCATCATGGCCATACCATACGAAAGATACATAACATTACTACAGACCTGGTAGTAGGGGAATAAATTAGGGAAAATCATACGGAAAATTCACCACTTTGTAAAAGATGAAGAAAATGGCACTAAATCAAAATAGAAGAATTGTCAGCTACGGTATATAGGTATATTGCTAAAAAATCCAGAGTGTGTAGAAGACAAGGGAACAATCGATTCCAAGTCTATTAAAGACGTTTTTGGAAAATTCGTCGGCCGAGATCATTGGAAACGTGATTATATTTGGTATTAGAAATCGATTGGTAATCGACCACAGTTTTGTAACAATCATGTAAGTGGGAGAAAGCTTTCACATAATAATACATAACATTACTACATACCTGTTGAGGCCTTTTTTCATCAGAATACACAAGGATAACATATGGGTCTCAATTCCATTACGTATTTACAATAGTAAATCGTAAGGACCAGAGACATCGAGCTGAGAATCCGCGCTTATAAGTTCTCTCTTGACTAATTTTGTGATGCGAGAAAAACTTTTCCACGCGCTCCAAGCGGAATTTGAGCCAACTACTTGATGTGATATCTGGTTTCGAGGCTCGCAGCAAAGGAAATTGGTATATACGCATTCTTCAATCATTCAAAAACTGAGTAATACGTCGGACTGATTTTTTCAGTATTGATTTCAAAAAATGAATAAATCTTGTTTTATTCATTAATGAAAAAGTACAAATATTTTATATGCAGAACGACTAATAAATGTTTAACGTATTTTTATTATACTGCATTACTATTATTCTAATCTCGTATCGAGAAACTTACAGGTTTATGATAAAAATGCTTAGGAATTATTGAGTACTGAAAATTTATGGGCATATGATTAATTTTTTTTTTCTCAATTATCAATCAATCTAATAATACTGTAATTATTAACAAATTTCTATTTAACGAAATAGTAATAAATAAGAAAACTTGTTAACTCTTAATACAAGTGAATCGAATTCAACGAATCAATAAAAGCATTGATGACAGCTTATTTCATCTATAAAAATATTTGAAAGTAATAAGAAATTATGTATGATGAAAAATCGAATAAAGTTTAAAAATTTTTAAAAAAACTGAAAGTCTATGTGACTAACGATTATAAAATTAGACAAAATATTTACGCGAATCCATGTGAAGATTCATAAAAAAAAAAAAAGAAATCTTCCAAATCGTACAAATGCTAGAAAAAATTTTAAACAATAATAATGCGAAAATTTACGATACTATTTCAAAATGTATATGATGATACCGTTTCCTTATATGAAATGAAATAGAAATACATAAAAATCTGAATTTGGAAGATTGTTATAATAAAACCTTTACGTAAATTATTATTATTAAACTAATATACTCACAATAGATATTCTTGTTCTTAGAAAATGTGCAGAATATTGCTAATAATCACAATCAAAGTGTAATGATGTTTTACTATAAATTAAATTTTTATATAATAATTGAAAAATTAAATGATCGTTGCCTATTTTTCAGGGCACTTTTATCATTTGAATTTGATTTTTATTTTATTTTTTTTTTTTTTTTGAAAATTTCCAAAACTTAAAAACATTGGCGATAAATTTTTGAGATTGGTTCAAGTGAAAATAATGCAACATAGCTTACAATATGTTAGCTAATAATTTTTTAAGAGAAAAAAAAATTAGAGTTTATTAAAGATACCACTTATTTATAGAATTATTAGAACATGTTTCCAGCTATTTTGGAAAATGTTCCACATTATGAAAATCTGCCAAATTTTTGAAAACAAACACTACGAAAACAAACCATCGTTGTACATTTTTGAAAGCTCTGCTTGAAAAATGCAAGCTTTTGAGTTTCGAAAAAAATTACAATGCGTATAAAAATATTTCTAAATTCTAAATTACTGTATCTTTGAAAGAGGATTTACAGATGTATTTGAATAATTTAAGCGTTAAAATTTTCTAGATATTATACTCGAAAATTTTTTGAATTTACAAGTAAAAACTCAGACAGTACATAGAACCATTGTACTGCCTTTAGACCAAATCAATTCCTATAAAAAGGAATTTTATGTGAAATGTCTTGGTTCGATCACCAGACATTTTTTCAAGTATCAATCATACAAAAATGAATTTTTTTCTGAAAAGTATTTTACCTATAATAAAAGTTTATTTGTAGCATATAAATTTATTTACAATAAGTATTTGAGTTATATTTCGTTGAATTTTTCAATTAAAGATACCAAACGACTAATTTTGTTATTCTAATAATTTTCGAAGAATCCATTTTTGATTAAAAAACATGCAAATTTTTAAAATACTGTCATTGCAACTTTGGCAAATTTGGCTCAAGAGATTGCGAATTTGCAGAAGGTACATACATGTTTATAAAAAAATGGCAGTGATGTAGGACTAAATGATGTAATATTGAATCAGTGATTCTTTTGAGAGAGATTTTAAAAAAATTGTAACATTATTGAAAATATCAAACAGGTATTGTATTACAAGAATATCTAAAATCGAAATTTTATGAATTCAATAAAAAACCTAACAATATATTTTTTTTAAATATCATAATGTATATGTTTATTGTACGGCATTCATATATTACCATTTAATTTTTTTCGTATTATAAGACTTTACTATAATTAAACTAATTTTGTAAACTTTTATTTTACCTCAGATTGATGGATCTGCAACGCAACAATTAAACGTGTCCTTCGTTTGAAATAACCAACATTATTTACTTCGATGCGTTGCGTATCTTATCACGACTGAATAACCAGTAGCATATCAATTGATTGTTCTGTTCACCAAGAATGGCCAGATGCCTTGAATAAAATGAGAATAATATTTTTCCTCGATTTTTCCCAATCCAGTCTCAATATAAACTTTTAATGGAAATTTTCAAGTTAGCATTATGTTTTCAAGTAACAGGAATTTTATTTGATTGAAAGGTTTTTGCAAACGAACACGTACGCTGCTAGCATTAACTGACTACAGTTATACAGTTTCCATAAAATCCAATATTGATTCGAGCATCGTTACATTAATCTGCGGAAAGAAAATTTTGGATTTTAATGGTATTTGAGTGCACTCTGATGAATTTTAAAATAAGAAAAATTTTTATTTGAAATAAAATTTGTAGATTTTCATGAATAAAATCGGGAATAATTACTAAAAACGTGGATCGATTTTTCAAATATGTTTTGAATAGACATCTAAATATTATATTGAAGGACTGGAATTTCCGAAAAATATTGATTAGTTAGATAATTACAATTGAAAAATTCTTATATTTACATGTAAGTCAATTAAGTAAATAAATGTTTCGAGTCTGAAAAAGATATATCTAGCTATCATTTTCATGGTTTATAGACAAATTCATCGATTTCCGAAAATATCAAGCAATGAAGATTATCGTGGATGTTTCATTTCTCCTCAAATTCATTCTTTGGTACTTCCAATAAAAATTTATCAGTTCCTCCCATAATTTAATCGTACAGTTTATGAAATTCTTATTATTGTGACTTTATAAATTGCAAAATAAATGTAAAATGATATCATTTAATGTTAATATTATTAACCCTAGAACGGTACGGTAGAATTCGGAATTTTCCGACCTGGGACCATAACCATAATTCAATTTAGAGTTCATAGAAAAAGAAAAAAAAGGCGGTAAAGCCAGTTTTCTTTTGGCCTTCCTGGAAGGAAGATTCAAAGTTGGCGTGGGGTACATTTGTACCCCAGTGTACCGTTGCCGTTGGCGTTTCGTGCTGTCAGTGGAAATGTGACTCGTGAGAATATTAGTTCAAATATCAGTTGTTTTACCGCGTAAATAACAATCATTATTACGTAATCGTTTTGAATAATTTATTAAACCAATTTAATTCAATTTGGAAGTAGAAAAAATTTTTTCCTCATTTATAGTGATCTTTATTTTATTATTTAAATAATTTGATTCGTTTATTTTATTTTCTAATAATATTAAATTCCAATGTATTAGCGATCATAAATAAATTTTTCGAATAATTTTCCAGCTTTTTTCGTAATATTTTATAAAATCCGATTTTTTAACTTTCACTTTTCCAAATAATTGCACTTTTAAAAAAAAATCGAAATTCTAAAATATACGGTTTCTAGAGAATTCTTTCAACTTTTAGAATCATTTGATTTTTTTTAAATCGGTTAGAAATTCGCTAAGTTATCGTAATTTTCATAAAAAAAGTAAAAACTACGTTTTTTGATTTTTTTTTTGTTCAAGTCAACTTATCTATTATTTATTTACAAAATTCCGTAATTCCACTTACACAGCTGTCTGTGCAATTAAAATACGAAGAAAATGATATATTATTAAGACCATTTTCATACATTTTTACATGCCAAAATTACAATCAAACGCGTGGGGTACGTTTGTACCCCAGTGTACCGTTCTAAGGTGAAAAAAGTGAATGTACCATTCTAGGGTTAATAAAATATTATTTGAATTCAGATAAGAATTTGATGAGAATCAGAATTTCCATTGATATCAACAGCAAAACATAAAATATGATTTACATATTAAAAATGAAAAATTGATAAATTATCATAATTAATTAACTCCTTCATTATTTTATTTAATTATTTAACGATTTATTGTAGATCTCATCAAATCCACAGTAGATTTAAGTACCTACACATTCCATTTAAGTGACTCAAAAAAAATATGATTTTTGAGTTTTATAGTTGTCAAGTAAAAAAAAATTTATATGTACTATATAAATTTCGATTTTTGTTTCAAAGCTATTTTTTTGTAATTTTCTCATTCAACATCGTACTTCTCTAACAACGATTTCTATTTATAAATAATCGTAGTCCCTGGCTTTCTTAATCTAAAAACTGTTTACTACTGAAATTTCTTATCTCAGAACATTGAATCCTGCAGATTCATGAAATTTCATCTTCATTGCATTTCAATTTATGCTTATATTTTTCACAAAAATCGTTAATTCATTCTTGATTTAAAAATAAGTTTCTAATTTTATAACAACCTCTGTTAAAAAAGTGCAGAACTAAAATTCTATGGTTCTTCGAATTGAATAGTTTTCTTATTTTTCGATTTTTATCAATTCCTCAAATTAGAATTACTTCTTTTAGGAATTATTTGTTTATCAGATCTAATCGAAGCTACCAAAGATCTTGTAAAACTCAATTATATCTAATCAAATCGAATCATATTCGCGAATGAAAGTCACACATTGAAAAAATCGCAATTCTCGCTATTCACGTTAATTTTTCTCAAATAAACAACGAACTCGTTAGAAAAAATATGATAGAAAATAAAATAAAGATTCAAATATTTAGTGTTTTATCTTCGACGTATTTCAATATTATTTATTTAAAATTGCATGAAAAATATTCACTTTAAAAAAACTTTGATTACTAATTTTTCGAATCTGATATTGAATGCATTTTTTATTTTTCTATCTTTCACGAATTTCTTTGCTTAAAATTGTTTATAATTTGCTGTTTTTTTTATCCGATTATACGAAATCTAATGAAAATCTGATATAACAGAATATTGTCAAATCATACTTTATAATTTTTACACGTGGAAAGTAATATTTTTAAAGAATGAGTATTTTCGTCGTTTCGTGTAGACTCTCTAAAATAATCTTAATCTTAATAATCTAGAATAATCTTGTCCAATCTCATTCAAATATTGACTGCGTTTCAAAAAAATATGATACGATGTATAATAAGGATTTATAGTATTGATAGTATTGATTTCTTCATCTCTACTGCATTTCAGTACTATCAATTCCAAATTGAATTACGTATTTTTACTCTTAAAATTTTTTTTGTCAAAAATTTATTTATAAAATTTATTATTATTTAAACCTTAGCTTTCTATCATCATTGTAAAAAATTACAATACAAAATAAAATGAAGTTTCAAACATCACATTTTTAAATGTAGCAAGTTTCTTAAATAGTTAATTTTCTCAATTATTTATTTTTTATTCTTCAAATTTTATAGTTTAAGATGAAAAACAATCCTTTATAAATAAATAACTATATACAAGAGTTTTTTTTTATTGCTCAATATATTTCAACATGTTTTATAACAAGGTTGATCAGGTTTGCTGAATTTTCAGCAAAACGGAATTATTTCTAATAAAGTCCATCATTTTCCTACCCAAAACACAAAATATAAAAAACAAATTTATTCTCCGTTTCACGTCAAATCTTTTTAGTAGCCAAGAATCTCATGTAATCCCGTAAAAATATTAACAGTGTTGTAAAAGGTACAATACGAAGTAAAATTATGGCCGGCATGGAAAATTTTGTCCAAGGGACGACATTCTTTATCCTCGGACTTCTGATATGACTTTACAGTAATGACGTGTGGCTCGAGATAAGTACAAAATTCAAAGGCAGCTTCTACTACGAGATATATTTCACCAGTCTCAGGTAGAACGCGTCAATCCGAGCAATCGCAGTTGCATTGCGGCACGAAAAAATTTTTTTCCACGATTATTCGAATTTATCCGAGTCTCAAATCGAGAAAAACCAAAAAAAGTAAGACGACCGAGTCGCCAAAGAAATTTCGGAAATTCGCAATGGGTAAAATACAAGCTAGACACATGATGGGACTTCGAATGTTGCTGGTGCTCGTGATACCATTGACTTATTACACTTGCGCCAACTTTGTTCGATTTTTCGAAAACAGTGCGAATGACCAGCAACAACCGGAACAAGTTATACGTTCGTATATGAAATGATGAATAATTAGAGTAATATTCTGAAAGCTGGTGATGTTAAAATCCAAAATTCTAGGACTTATTACTGGAATAACTTTTTTTCTGTGATTGAGTGATTGACATTGATTTTATTATAGAATTTTACTGTTGTTTTTTATATTTGATAGTTTTAACAGTTTAAACTTAAAAAAAGTTGTATTTATTATTTAAAAAGTATCCGTTTCGGGATTTCGGAATTTGTATAGGATCCAGATTCTAATTTTGGTTTACTTTACTTTACTTATTTACATGAACTTCAGTTTTTTAGATTAACTTTACTTTAAATATTGCTAAAAACATCGGCAAAATAAATTTGTAAGAAATAACTACCAGAGAATAAAGAAAAGAATTGATAAAAATTGTCCGCATTTCTATTCCCATTTTTTCACTTTTTCATGATAAATTCTAATCTGAAAAATTATAAACAAGAGCTACAAATTCTGGAAAATACCAAATCGAAGGATTATTCAATGCAAAAAATGAAATATTATTTATTAGATTGAAGAATGTAAATGGAACTTTACGATTTCATTTCATTTGAGTTTTGTGAATTTTATGTTAAATTTTGATATATTTTTAATGGAATGCCAAATTAACTTTTAAAAAGTCGAAAGTTGTAGCAAAAATGCGAAATTGTGCTTTTCTAACAAACAGATCTATATATATTAAATGAGTTGAAACTTAAAACATTTGATGACCTCAAAAAATAAATTATAGATTTTTCATACATTTAAGATGGTAATACATTCTCAAAAATAAAAAAAATATACATAAATCGAATGTTCAAAGTATGAGAACTTCGAGGAGCTATTTGAAATTATTTATATTTCCACAAAATTTTTAAATGATTCTTAAGTCATCATAAATGATACGACAAAAAATTTTTTATTTTTGTTGATACAGTGAATTTCTAATAATTCTAGAAATATTTGGATTAGATGTCTTTAAAGTTTCAAATGTTTAAAATAAACAAAAAAAATTTTTTAAATTGATCAATTACCCTTAATGAAAAAATTATTGCATAATGATTGATATTGAACAAATATTATTCAATGATTCTCATTATTTTCAATTTAAATCTACGTAGAAATAAAAATCAAATTTTTTTTTCGTATTCGTTCATTTCATAAACGTTTGAACTTCGAGTACATTAAATTCGACAATGTAATCATTTTGAATAATTAACGTAATATAAAATAATAATATGGAAACCAAAACGAAAAAGCAATTTTTTCAGTGAAGAACAGTAATTTTTCAAGTAGCTTTCTGCAATTTGCAAAAAAAAGAATTATTCTCAAACATATGAATCTCGAAAATGCAAGAACTTAGAACCATATTTCTTTATAAGACATCATTTTCTGCAGCATGGTTATTGATTTTCAACCCATCCGGTTACTGAAAAATTTTCATCTTACTTTTAGAAACTTGACTTTCAATTATTTATACTTTTTGTGAGGCGCTACAAACAGAATGAGAGAAAACTGCGTTTCACCATTCAAAACTTATTTCTCGTTGAGTTAAGGTACGCTCCAAAAAACGAACTTTTATGATAAAAAACAGCAGTGACGCCAATAATTTTAAATACCTGAAATTGCGACTGTCATTGTTAATTAGCATGGATTCTGAGAATAAGGTATCTATTTATAATTTCACGAAATCCGAGTTCTCATGATAGGATTACAATTCAATCTGTAGAGTTGAAGCTCTAGATTAAAATTTTTTTTGCGATAATAATCGTTAATAAAAAAACGCAATCTACGATTACTTTTGGGTTGCCTTTCACCAAACGTTAATCAAGCAGTCAGCTTGGTGCAGATGTTAGACATGCAACTCTACGAATTTAGAAATGATTGATTCCATCCTAACGATACGCGTATATTTTTTTTTAATTCTCACAACACTTGTATTTCGAAAAAATTATCCTTGGAAAAAGAACAAGTTTAATTTTAAAAAAAAAAAAAAAATACAGACAGTTAGAATAGAACCCCCTCACTTCCACATTCGCAGGATTGCATCTCTAACACTTGCGCCAAGCTAAGTGCTTGGATGATGATCGGTAAAAGGCAAACCAAGTCGCAGCGAATAAAATTTGTTTGAATAAACTATAGAGCGTTGACAAATATACTTAGTAACGAGTTAGGCTTCATTCAGTATTTTTGAGAATGGAACAATTTATTCACTCAAATAACCTTCTGAAAACGTAACGTAATAGTTTTTTGAGTGAGGAACTATTCCAGATGGGACATGGGACAAACTCCATAGCCGTAATCAATGAAAATCAATGTTTGTTAATGATTGTTTCCAGTTTTCACTGCACGTACTTTACGTAAACACCAATGAATCGTATGCGAATATGTGTGAATGTGTGTGCAGTTGTGTACATCAGTATTGTCAGTACGGTACCGCGTCTTGCCGCTTTGAGCGCCCCACAGTGCGCTTCTTACATTTCGATAGTTGTGTAGACCATACCTCAGGTCGACATGGGCCCAGTGAATGTGTTCCGTCCTCAGACAGTACCACATAGTGATCGGTACTGTACGATAGGATCGAAGACGACCCCCCCCCCACTTATTACCTCGCATTATTGCGAATGTCGAGTGTGTAATATTATGTTGCTTTATAGTTCCCTACATCTCTACCTATCAGTAAAGATGTGTATGAGGAGAGTCTCATTCAGTCTCATTTCTCTTGATGCTTGTTAAGAGACAGATTTGGACAGATTGATTGTCAGGAATGGTGTTCCCCTTTTATCAAATGTATTGCCAGATACGGCAACCTTACTTGCCCAAGTTTCCTACTTTGGCCTCTTCTGTTGTGTCATATTTGCATTTTTTTTTGTGTCGTTTTTCAACATCGAACTTGTCACAATTTCCTCAGACAGTGCCAAATAGTTATCGGTACTGGACGAAAAGGAAAAAAATACTAATCCCTCCTTATTACCTCGTATTATTGCGAATGGTGAACAGTGTCATATTATGTTGGTATATAGATAAGCTTTATTTTTACTTATCAATAGTAGTGAGTCACAATATTTTCATTCCTCTTGACTCCTGACTTGAATCCAATGTAAGAAATGGTTTTCACTTTGGTTTTCTCTTTCATTTTCACAATGGTTTTCACTTTGTATCAAATGTATTGTATTCATATACGGCAAATTGGTATATTTCTTGTGTTTCCTTCGCCTTTTCTGTTGGAAGATTTTTTATTTCTTTTCTGTGGTTTTTCCACAACGGAAAAACATACGCAATGATTTTCACCCGCCTCAGGGCCCTAATTAAACTCAATTCAATATGCATTTATTTTCGAAATATTTTATATACATCTTATGTTCTTAAGTAAACAAAATAGTTTTCGATATTTGGAATTATTCGTAACGATAATAATTGTTATTCTCTTAGATCTATTGTGCAATTGTTATCAATGTTACGCAAATGTGTCCTTTTATTTACTATAAACTTGTTACTTAATAATTATGATATTCATATTGTCCGCTTTAACAAAAAATAACAACTGTAGGGGTTTTAGATATCTTGTCCACAGGGCCTCATAAACCTTCGAAAAATATGGTCCGATTAACACAACCTTAGCCGTAGTTGAATTCTTTTCTATTAGTATTTTCATAAAGGTAAAACGTAGAAACTATATGATATACACTGAGAAAAAAGGTAAGTGTGGCCAACGGAATTTCAGTTGGCTCAACTGCGCGATGGATGTGAATGTGGTCAAATGCTCGATGCAGTTGTCTC
>JAPYZL010127497.1:0-12873 GCA_030522825.1 Platygaster orseoliae
AAGGCTTGGATTCGCAAACGAGGCAATATTTTTGCAAAACGACATATGTCATCTTGTAGTATATTGAATAAACTTCATTTGTGCCAAATTTGGGGTTCACATCATTAATAGTTTTCCCGCAATCCACGCGCAAAGTTTGAGACCAATTTCAGCCGTTTAGGTAGGTCTCCCCCCTTAAATGTAAACGGTAGAAAGCAGCGCAGAAGCCAGCGGTAAAAGCGGGCGGTAAAATCCGGCGGTAAATATCGGCGATAAAAAATATATGACTATAGGTAATGTTCTAGCAATGAGATCATTAGAACGAAAGTTAGTTATATAATCTCATAATTATTTTAGTATTATTAATGGAAAACCAGCTGTATATTCCGGCTGTAAATGCCGATCGTAGAAGCTGGCGGCAGAAGCCGAGGGTGAAACCTAGCGGTAAACAATATTTTACTGAAGATGATGTTCTAGAAATGAGATCATGAAAACGAAAGTTAGTATATACTTTTATAGCTGTTTGAGTATTGTAAATATAAAGTCAGCTTTAAAACCCGGCGGTAAATAACGATAGTAGGAACTAGCGGCAGAATCCGGCAGTAAAGGCCGGTGGTAAAATGTATATGACTTAAGATGATGTTGTAGCAACGAGATTATGAGAACGAAAATTAGTTATATACGCTTGTAGGTATTTTAGTATTATAAATGGAAAGCCAACTGTATAATCTATTGGTAAATGCAAACGGTAGAAGCCAGCGGCAGAAGCCGGCGGTAAAAGCCGACAGTAAAAGCCGGCGTTGAAAAATTTTTGACTTAAGATGATGTTCTAGCAACAAAATCATTAGAACGAAAGATAGTTATATACTCTCATAGTTATTTTAGTCTTATAAATGTAAAGCCAGCTATTTAATCCGTCGGTAAATGTAAACGGTAGAAAGCAGCGGAAGAATCCCTCGGTAAAAGCCGGCGGTAAAAGCCGGCGGTAAAAAATATTTGACTGAAGATGATGTTCCAGTAACGAGTTCAGAAAAGCGAAAGATAGTTTTATAATCTTCTAGTTATTTTGAAATTAAAAATAGAAAGCAAGGTGTATAATCCGGCAGTAATCGCGATCAGTAGAAGCCAGCGGTAAAAAATAATTGACTGAAGATGATGTTCTAGAAACGAGATCATGAAAAAGAAAGTAAGTGTATACTCTTATAGGTTTTTCAGTATTATAAATAGAAAGCCAGCTGTATAATCCGGCGGTAAATGCCGATGGTAAAAGCCAGCGGCAGAAGCTGGCGGTAAAAGCCGGCGGTACAAGCCGGCAGTACAAAATATTTGAATGAAGATTATGTTCTATCAACAAGATCATTAGAACGAAAGTTAGTTATAATCTGTCATAGTTTTTTTATTATTATAAATGGAAAGCCAGCTGTACGATCTGGCGGTAAATGTAAATCGTAGAAAGCAGCGCAGAAGCCGGCGGTTAAAGCCGGCGGTAAAAAATACTTGATTAAAGATGATATTCCAGAAAGGAGATCATGAGAACGAATGCATGTGCATCCTCTTATAGGTATTTCAGTACTATATATAGAAAGTAAGCTGTATAATCCGGCGTTAATTCCGATGGTAGAAGCCAACTGCAGAAGCCGGCGATAAAATCAAGAGGTAAAATCCGGCAGTAAATGTCGGTGGTGAAATATATTCGACTGAAGGTGATGTTCTTGCGGTAAGATCATTAGAACGAAAGTTTGTTATATACTCTTATGGTTATTTTAGTATTATCAATGGAAAGCCAGCTGTATAATCCGGAGTAAATGAACACGTTAAAAAGTAGCGGCAGAGACTGGCGGTAAAGGCCGGCGGTAAAAAATATTTGACTAAAGATGATGTTCTAGGAACGAGATCATTAGAGCGAAAGTTAGTTAGATACTATTATAGTTATTTCAGTATTATGAATTGAAATCCAGCTGTATAATCTGTCGGTAAATGCGAACGATAGAAGCCAGCGGCAAAAGCCGGCGGTAAAAAGTATTTGACTGAAGATGATGTTCTGGCGACGAGATCATGAGAACGAAAGTTAGTTATATACTCTTATAGTTATTTAAGTTTCATACATAGAAAGCCAGCAGTATTATCCGTCGGTTAATTCCGATGGTAGAAGCCAGCGGCAGAAGCCGGCGGTACAGCCCAGCGGTAGAAAGTATTTGATTAAAGATCATATTCTAGCAACACGTTCATAGAAACAAAAGTTAGTTATATACTCTTATAGTTTTTTTAGTATTACAAATGGAAATCCAGCTGAATTATCTGGCGTTTACTGCCGGAGGTAGAAGCTAGCGGCCGAAATCGGTGGTAAAATCCGGCGGTAAAACGTATTTCACTGAAGATGAATTCTAGCCACGAGATCATGAGAACGAAAGTTAGATATATACACTTATAGTTATTTTATCATCAAAAATTTAAATCCAGCTGTATAATCCGTGGGTAAATACCGATAGTAGAAGACAGCGGCAGATCCGGCGGTAAAATCCGGCGGTAAATGCCGCAGTCAAAAGTATACGTCTTAAGATGATGTTCTAGCGACGAGACCTCGAGAACAAAAGCTAGTTATATACTCTTATAGTTCTTTGAGTATTATTAATAGAAAACCATGTGTATAATCCGTCGGTAGATGTAAACGGTAGAAGGCAGCGGCAGAAGACGGCGGTAAAACCCAGCGGTAAACAATATTTTACTGAAGATGATGTTCTAGGAACGAGATCATTAGGGCGTGAGTTAGTTATATGCTACTCAAGGTATTTCAGTATTATAAATAGAAAGCCAGCTGTATAATCCGGCGGTAAATGCCGTTGGTAGAGCCAGCGGCAGAAGCCTGCGGTAAAAGCTGGCGGTAAAAATAATTGGACTGAAGTTGAAGTTCTGGCAACGAGATCAAGAGGACGAAAGTTATTTATATACTCCTATAGTTTATTATGTATTATAAATAGAAAGCCAGCTGTACAATCCGGCGGTAAATGCAAACGATAGACGTCAGCGGTGGAAGCCGGTGGTAAAAGCCGGCGGTAAAGACTGGCGTCAAATAATATTTAACTGCAGATGATGTTCTAGCATTGAGATCATGAGAACGGACGTTAGTTATATACTCTTGTAGTTATTTTAAAATCATAAATGGAAAGCCAGCAGTATTATCCAGTTGCATATACCGATGGTAGAAGCCAGCGGCAAAAGCCGGCGGTACAAGCCGGCGGTAAAATGTATTTGACAAATGATAGTGTTCTAGCAACGACATCATGAGGACGAAAGTTAGTTATACACTCTTCTAGTTATTTGAGTATTATGAATAGAAAGCCAGCTGTATAATCCGGTATTAAATACCGATGGTAGAAGCCAGCGGCAGAAGTCGGCGGTAGAGCCGGGCGGTAAAAAGTATTTGACTGATTATGATAGACTACGAACTAGATCATGAGAACAAATGTTAGTATATACTCTATTAGTTATTTCAGTATTATAAATAGAAAGCCAGCTGTAATCTCCGGCGGTAAATGCCGATGGTCGAAGCCGGCGGTAATATCCGTCGGTAAATGCCGGTGGAAAAAGTGTATGACTTAAGATGATGTTCTCGCGACGTGAACATTAGTACGAAAGTTAGTTTTATGCTGTTATAGGTATTTTAGTATTCTAAATGGAAAGCTAGCTGTACAACCCGGCGGTAAATGTCGATGGTGGAAGTCATCAGCAAAGACCGGCGGTAATAGCCGGCGGTAAAAATATTTGACTGAAGGTGATGTTCTAGCAATGAGATCATTAAAACGAAAGTTACAAATATACTATCATAGTTAATTTTATATTATAAATAGAAAGCCAGCTGCAAAAGCTGGCGGTAAAAGCCGCCGGTAAAATGTATTTGACTTATGATAGTGTTCTAGCAACGAAATCATGAGAACGAAAGTTAGTTATATACACTTATAGTTATTTTAGTATTATCAATTGAAATCCTGCTGTATAGTCCGGCGGTAAATGCCGATGGTAGAAGCCAGCGGCAGAAACCGGCTGTTAGGCCCGTCCGTAAAAAGTATTCGACTTGAAGTGATGTTATAGCAACGAAATCATTAGAACGAAAGTTAATTATATACACTAATAGTTATTTCAGTATTATAAATGGAAATCTAACTGTATAATCCGTGGGTAAATGCCGATGGTAGAAGCCAGGGGCAGGAGCCGGTGGTAAAAGCCGGCAGTAAAATATATTTGACTGAAAATGGTGTTCTAGCCACGAGATCACTAAAACGAAAGTTGGTTATAAACTCTTATATTTATTTGAGTATTATAAATGGAAAGCCAGCTGTATACTCCGGCGGTAAATGCAAACGGTAGAAGTAAGCGGCGGAAGCCGGCGGTATTATCCGGCGGTGAAAGCCGGCGGTAAAAAATATTTGACTGAAGATGATGTTCGAGGAACGAGATCATTAGAGCGAAAGTTATTTAGATACTCTCATAGTTAGTTCAATATTATAAATGGAAAGCCAGCTGTACAATCCGGCAATAAATGCCGATGGTAGAAGCCAGCGGCTGAAGCACGCGGTAAAAGCCGGCGGTAAAATTTATTTTACTGAAGATAGTGTTCTAGCAACGAGATCATGAGGACAAATTTTAGTTACATTATCATATAGTTATTTAAGTATTATTAACAGACAGCTAGCTGCATAATCCGGTGGTTAATGACGACAGTCGAAGCCAGCGTTAAAAGCTGGCGGTAAAAATACTTGACTTAAGATGATATTCTAGAATGGATATAATGGGAACAAATGTAAGTGTATCCTCTTATAGGTATTTCAGTATTATAAATATAAAGTCATCTGTATAATCCGGCGGTCAATGCCGATAGTAGAAGCCAGCGCCAGAAGACGGCGGCAGAAGCCGGCGGTAAAAGCCGGCGGTAAAATATATTTGACTGAAGATGGTGTTGATGCGACGAGATCATTAGGACGAGCGAAACTTATTTATATACTCTTATAGTTATTTTAATATTATAAATTGAAAGCCATCTGTATAATCCGGCGGTAAATGTATATGGTAGAAAGCAGCGGCAGAAGCCGGCGGTAAAAATATTTGACTAGTGATGATGTTCTAGGAACTACATCATTAGAGCGAAAGTTAGGTATACACACATCTAGTTATTTTAGTATTATGAATCGTAAGTGCGCTGAATAATCCGGCGGTAAATGCGAACGATAGATGCCAGCGACAGAAGCCGGCGGTAAAAGCTGGCGGTAAATAATATTTGACTGCAGATGATGTTCTACCCACGAGATCATGCGGACGAAAGTTAGTTATATACTCTTCTAGTTATTTCAGTATCATTAATATAAAGCCAGCAGTATTATCCGGCGGTAAATGCCGATGCTAGAAGCCAGCGGCTGAAGCGGGCGGTAAAGCCCGGCGGTAAAAAATATTTGACTTAAGATGATGTTCCAGCAACGAGATCATTAGAACGAAAAGGAGTCATAAACTTTCATCGTTAATTTAGTCTTATTAATGGAAAGACAGCTGTGTAATCCGGTGGTAAATGTAAACGGTAGTAAGCAGCGGGAGAAGCCGGCGGTAAATCCGGCGGTAAAAGCCGGCGGTAAAAGCCAGCGGTAAAAAATATTTGAATGAAGATGATGTTCTAGCAACAAGATCATTAGAACGAAATTTAGTTATATACTCTCATAGTTATAGTAGTATTATAAATAGAAAGCCAGAAGTATTATCGGGCAGTCAATGTTGATGGTAGAAGCCAGCGGCAGAAGCTGGAGGTTAAAGCTGGCAGTTAAATGTATTTGACTGAATATGATGTTCTATCAACGATATCATTAGAATGAAAGTCAGTTACATATACTCGTATTTATTTTAGTATTATGAATGGAAAGCCAGCTCGATAATCCGGCGGTAAATGTTGACGGTAGAAAGCAGCGGCAGAACTCGACGGTCAAAGCCGACGGTAAAATGTATTAGAATAAAGATAATGTTCTAGACACGAGATCATGAGTTCGAAAGTTAGTTATATACTCTTATAGTTATTTTGGTATTATTAATTGAAAGCCAGCTGTATAATCCGGTTGGAAATGCCGATGGTAGAAGCCAGCGGCAGAAGCTGGCGGTAAAACCCGGCGGTTAAAAGTAATTGATTTATGATAATGTTCCAGCAACAACATCATGAGAAAGAGAGTTAGTTATAGAATCTTAAATTAATTTTAGTATTATTAATGAAAATCCAGCTGTATAATCCGTGGCTAAATGCCGATGGCAGAAGCTAGCGGCAGAAGTCGGCGGTAAAATCCGGCGGTGAACAATATTTGACTGAAGGTTATGTTCTAGCATTGGGATCATTAGATGGAAAGTTAGTTATATACTATCATAGTAATTTTAGTATTATAAATGAAAAGCCAGCTGTATATTCCAGCGGAAAATGCCGATCGTAGAAGCTAGCGGCAGAAACATGCAGTGAAAGCCGGCGGTACAACGCATTTGTATGCCGATGATGTTTTAGCAAATAGATCATGAAAATGAAAGTTAGTTATATACTTTTATAGTTATTTGAGTATTATCAATAGAAAACCATCTGTATAATCCGGCGAAAGATCTAAATAGTAGAAGGCAGCGACAGAAGCCGGCGGTAAAACCCAGCGGTAAACAATATTTTGCTGAAGATGATGTTCTAGGAACGAGATCATTAGAGCGAAATTTAGTTATATACTATTCCAGGTATTTCAGTATTAAAAATGGAAAGCCAGTTGTATAATCCGGCGGTAAATGTCGATGGTAGTAGCCAGCGGCAGAATCCGGCGGTAAAATGTATTTGACTGATGATGATGGCCAAGAAACGAGATCATGAGAACAAAAGTAAGTATATATTCTTATAGTTATTTCAGTATTATAAATAGAAAGCCAGCTGTATAATCCGGCGGTAAATGTCGATGGCAGAAGCCAGCGGTAGAAGCCAGCGGTTTATGCCGGCTTTAAAACGTATTCTAATGAAGAGGATAATCTTGCAACGAGTTCATGAGAACATAAGTCAGTTATGGACTATTATAGTTGTTTAAGTATTATAAATGGAAAGCCAGCTGTATAATCCGTAGGTAAATGACTCTTGTAGAAGCCAGCGGCAGAAACCGGCGGTAATAGCCGGCGGTAAAAAATATGTGACTGAAGATGAATTTCTAGCAACGAGAACATTAGAGCGAAAGTTAGTTTTATACTCGTCTAGTTTTTTCAGTATTATAAGTAGAGAGCCAGGTGTATAATTCAGCGGCAAATGCAAACAGTAGAAGCCAGCGGCAAAAGCCGGCGGACAAAGCCGGCGATAAAAAAGATTCGATTGAGGATGATGTTCTAGCAACGAGATCAGTAAAACGAAAGTTAGATATAAACTCTTACAGTTACTTAAGTAGTATCATTGGAAAGCCAGCCGTGTAATCCGGCGGTAAATTCCGATGGTAGAAGCCAGCGGCAGAAGTCTGCGGTAAAAAGTACTTGACTGAAAATGATGTTCATGCAACGAGATTATTAGAACAAAAGATATTCATTTACTCTTATCCTTATTTTAGTCTTATAATTGAAAAGCCAGCTGTGTAATCCGGCGATAAATGTAAACGGTAGAAAGCAGCGGCAGAAGCCGACGGTAAATGCCAGCGGTAAAAGCCGGCGGTAAAAAGTATTTTACATAAGATGATGTTCGAGCAACGAGATCATGAGAACATATGTTAGTTAAATACAATCATAGTAATTTTAGTATTATAAATGGAAATCCAACTGTATAATCTGTGGGTAAATGCCGATGGTAGAAGCCAGCGGCAGAAGCCGGTGGTAAAAGCCAGCGGTAAACAATATTTGAATAAAAATGATACTCTACCAATAAGATTATTAGAACGAAAGTTAGTATATACTCTTATAGTTATTTCAGTATTATAAATCGAAAGCCTGCTGTATAATCTGGCGGTAAATGTCGATAGTAGAAGCCAGCGGCAGAAGCCAGCGGTTAATGCCGGCGGTAAAAAGTATTTGAATGAAGAGGATAAACAAGCAACGAGATCATGAGAACGGAAGTCAGTTTTATACTCTTATAGTTATTTAATTATTATAAATGGAAAGCCAACTGTATAATCCGGAGGTAAATGCCGCTGGTAGAAGCCAGCGGAAGAAGCCAGCGGTAAAAAATATGTGACTGAAGACGATGTTCTAGCAACGAGATCATTAGAACGAAAGTTAGTTTTATACTCCTAGTTATTTCAGTATTATAAGTAGGGAGCTAAGATTACAATCCGGCGGCAAATGCAAACAGTAGAAGCCAGCGGTAAAAGCCGGCGGTAAAAAATTAATTTACTGAAGATTATTTTCTTTTAACGAGATCATGTGAAGGAAAGTTAGTTATTTACCATTCTAGTTATTTTATAATACTATCATAAAAGGAAAGGCAACAGTATTATCCGGCAGTAAAAGCCGACAGTAAAATGTACTTGACTTAAGGTAGTGTTCTAGTCACGAGATCATGAGGACGAACGTTAGTTATATACTCTTATGGTTATTTTAGTATTATAAATGGAAAGCCAGCTGTATAATCCGGTAGTAAATGCCGTTGGTAGAAGCCAGCGGCAGAAGCTGGAGGTAAAGCCCGGCAGTAAAAAGTAATTGACTTAAGATAATTTCTAGCAACGAGGTCATGAGATCGAAAGTTAGGTATATACACTTATAGTTATTTTAGTATTAAAAATTGAAATCCAGCTGTATTATCCGTGGGTAAATGCCGATGGTAGAAGTCAGCAGCAGAAGCCGGCGGTAAAATCCGGCGGTAAATGCCGGCGGTAAAAAGTATATGACTTAAGATGATGTCCTAGCGACGAGAACGTGAGAACGAAAGTTAGTTATATACTCTTATAGGTATGTTATTATAGTATTCTAAATAGAAAGCCAGCTGTATGACCCGGCGGTAAATGTCGATGGTAGAAGCCAGCGGCAGAATCCGGCGTTAAAACCCAGCTGTAAACGATATTTTACTGAAGATGATGTTCTAGGGCGGAGATCATTAGAGCGAAAGTTAGTTATATACTATTCCAGGTATTTCAGTATTATAAATAGAACCCATCTGTATTATCCGGAAGTAAATGCCGTTGGTAAAATCCTGCGGCAGACGCCGGCGGTAAAAGCCGGCGGTAAATAATATTTGACTTAAGGTGATATTCTAGCAACGAGATCATGAGAACGAAAGTTAGTTATATACACTTATAGTTATTTTATTATTAAATGGAAATCCAGTTGTATAATCCGTGGGTAAATGCCGATGGTAGAAGCCAGCGGCAGAAGCCGGCGGTAGAAGCCGGCGGTAAAAGCCGATGGTAAAAAATATTTGAACTAACATGATGTTCTGGCAACGAGATCATGAAAACGAAAGTTAGTTACATACTCTTATAGTTATTTTAGTATCATAAATGGGAAGCCAGCAGTATTATCCGGCGATCAATGCCGATGGTAGAAGCCACCGGCAGAAGCCTGCGGTAAAAAATATTTGACTGAAGATGATAGTCTAGCAACGAGGTCATGAGAACAAAAGTTAGCATATACTACTATAGTTATTTTCATATTATAAATAGAAAGCCAGCTGTACAATCCGGCGGTATATGCAAATGGTAGAAGACAGCGGCAGAAGCCGGTGGTCAAAGCGTGCGGTAAAAAAAATTTGACTGAAGATGATGTTCTAGCATCGAGATCATTAGAACGAAAGTTATTTATATACTTTCATAGTTATTCGAGTATTATATATAGAAAGCCAGTTGTATATTCCGGCGGTAAATGCCGATGGAAGAAGACAACGGCAGAAGCTGGCGGTAAGAGCCAGGGGTAAAAAGTATTTGACTGAATGTCATGTTCTAGCAACGAGATCATGAGATCGTAAGTTAGTTATATACTCTAATAGTTATTTTAGTATCATTAATGGAAAGCCCGCTGGAAAATCCGGCGGTAATCACAATTGGTAGATGCCAGCGGCAGAAGCCTGCGGTAAAAGCCGGCGGTAAAAAAATGTTTGACTGAAGATGATGTTCTACCAACGAGATCATTAGAAAGAAAGTTAGTTATATACTCTGATAGTTATTTTAGTGTGACAAATTGAAAGCCAGTTGTATAATCCAGCGGTAAATGCCATTGGTTTAGCCAGCTGTAGATGCCAGCGGTAAAGAGTATTTGACTGAAAATGATAGTCTAGCAAGGAAATCATGAGAACGAACGTTCGTTATATACTCTTATGTTTATATTAGTATTATAAATGGAAATCCAGCTGTATAATTCGGCGGTAAACGCTAATGGTAGAAGCCAGCGGCAGAAGCCGACGGTAAAAGCCTGCGGTCAAATGTATTTGACTGAAGATGATGTTCTAGCAACGAGATCATGAGAACGAAAGTTGGTTATATTCTCCGATACGTATTTTAGTATTAAAAATCGAAAGCCCGCTGTGTAATCCGGCGGTAAATGCTATTGATAGAAGCCAGCGGCAGAAGCCAGCGGAAAAAGTCGGCGGTAAAAAAATATTTTACTGAAGATTTTGTTCTAGCAACGAGATCATTAGAACGAAACTTAGTTATATACTCTTATAGTTTTTTTAGTATTTCAAATGAAAGCCAGCTGTATAATCCGGCCGTTCATTGCCTACGGTAGAAGCCAGCGGCATAAGCCTGCGGTAAAAAGTATTTGACTGAACATGATGTTCTAGCAACGAGATCATGAGAAAGAAAGTTACTTATATACTCTTATAATTATTTTTGTATTTTAAATGGGAAGGTAGCTGTACAATCCGGCGGTAAATGCCGATAGTAGAAGCCAGCGGCAGAAGGCGGCGGTAAAAGCCGGCGGTAAAAAAATATTTGACTGAAGATGATGTTCTTGCAACGAGATCATTAAAACGAAAGTTAGTTATATACTGTTATAGTTATTGTAGTATTTCAAATGGAAAACCAGCTGTATAATCCGTCGATTAAATGCCTACGGTATCAGCCAGCGGCAGAAGCCGGCGGTAAAAGCCGGCGGTAAAAAGTATTTGACTGAAGATGATGTTTTAGCAACGAGATCATTAGAACGAAAGTTACTTATAATATACTCTTATAGTTTCATTCCGTATTATAAATGGAAAGTCAGCTGTATAGTCCAGCGGTAAATGTCGCTGGTAGAAGCTTGCCGTAGAAGCCGGCGCTAAAAGCGGGTGGTAGAAAATATTCTTCTTAAGATGATGTTCTAGTAACGAGTTCATGAGAACGAAACTTAGTTATATACTCTTGTAGTTATTTTAGTATTATAAATCGAAAGCCAGTGGTAAAAGCTGGCGATAAAAGCCGCCGGTAAAAAATATTTGCCTGAAGATGAAGTTCTAGCAACGAATTCTTGAAATTGAAAGTTAATTTTATACTTTTGTAGTTATTTTAGTATTATAAATCGAAAGCGAGCGGTAAAAGCCGGCCGTAAAAATATTCTTCTGAAGGTAATGTTTTTGCAACGAGTTCTTGAGAAAGAAAGTAAGTTATATACTTTTGTAGTTATTTTAGTATTATATCCCTCGTTTTTTTATCACTCAATTATTATAAAAGTTGTCAACGATTGACAATGCAAAATATCAGCACTCTTCTTTGTCCCGGATTTATATGAAAATAAATTTTCTTGGAGATAGTTGCTCCCAAAATCAGGTTGAAGCTAGTAATTCAAATAAAAATTCCTATCTTGCGATTTTCCTTAGCAGTCACATTTTTTATTGCCCAAAAAATATATCAGTAAGTCAAAGTTTGTGTATGCAAAAAATCAGCACTCTCTTTGGTCCTGGATTAGATGAAACTGAATTTTCTTGTAGACAATAGCCTACAATTTTATTTATTATTTCATTTTCATTATTATTATTATATTCTTATTTTTATAATTATAAAATTAGCACTCTCCCAGGTGCCGGGTTTGCAAAAAATGAATTTTCTTGGAGAATGTTCCCTCGTTAAGCGAGTAGTTCAAATAAAAATTTTCATCTTGCGGGTTTCTTTGGCGATCACATTTTTTATTGCTGAATTATGATTTCAGTAGATCGAAAATTGACTATGCAAAAAATTAGCACTCTACAAGGTCCCGCATTTGAGAAAAATACATTTTCTTGGAAAAGGTTCTCTGGTAAAGCGAGTAGTTGAAATAAGAATTCGCATTTTACGGGTTTCTTAAGCGATCAAATTTTTTGTTGCTAAATCATGATATCAGTAGTTCGAAGAGTGACTATGCAAAAAATCATTACTCTACCAGGTCTCGGATTGGAGGAAAATGCATTTTCTTGGAAAAGGTTCCCTGGAAAAGCGAGTAGTTGATAAAAAATTCACATCTTGCGGGTTTCTTTGGCGATCACATTTTTTGTGCTGAATTATGATATCATTAGGTTTAAGAGTGACTATGCAAAAAATCAGCAATCTACAAGGTCCCGCATTTGAGAAAAATGTATTTTCTTGGGAAGCTTCCCTGGTAAGCGAGTAGTTGATAAAAAATTCGCATCTTGCGGGTTTCTTAGGCGATCAGATTTTTTGTTGCTAAATTATGATATCAGTAGGTCGAAGAGTGACCATGCAAAAATCAGCACTCAGTAGTTGAAATAAAAGTTTGCATCTTGCGGGTTTCTCTGGCGATCACATTTTTTGTTGCTGAATTATAATATCAGTAGGTTATTTTCATGAGCAATTACATTTTTCATTGCCTAAATAATATATCAGCAAGTCAAAGATTGTCTCTGCAAAAAATCAGCACTCTCCCTAATCGTGGATTTGATAAAACTGAATTTTTCTGGAGACAAGAGCCTCCAATTTTATTTGTTATTCAATTTTCTTTAACATTATTATATTATTATCATTATTATAA
>JAPYZL010127514.1:0-10220 GCA_030522825.1 Platygaster orseoliae
TACGTCCTTGCTATTGCATCGTATAAAATTGTTAGTATATAACTTTTACTTCACTTGAAAGTGAAGTAAAATTTAAATTTTACGCAATTTTCCTTGTTATTCTAAATCTTATAAGATTCCAAAAAACTTTATAATATTTGCGAAATTTCATTTGAAATTCATTAGATTCTTATGAGGCAACAAATTAAATTCTTCTATGTTTTCTGAAATCTCAAGAGAAAGCTATATAAATTATCGAAAATTTTATAATTTTCGCTTGCAGGTTTTCAAACAACCTAGAAGACTCTAGAATTTCTTCTAAGTTTTTTGAAATTTTATAAGAGCGACATATAAGATTTTAAAAATTTGTAAAAGGCCCTTATGAAATTTTTGAAATCTTCCCGAGTTGAAATTTTCAATGAGGATTTTGAGTATAATTAAAGGATATTGAAGAAATCAGTCGATCGATTGAATCTTAATCGATTTTAAATTATTATGAATAGAATAAAATATAAAATTATAATAATTATTTAATAATTATGAAACTTTCAACATTAATTTCGATCTAAGTATTATTGTAATTTTCATATTCGTGTAATAATTCAACAGTATGTTGCAATAAAATAGAGTGATAAAGTTAAAACAATTATGATTAATCGAATTATATATATATAAACAAAGTTTTTGCCCCCCCCCCCAAAAAAAAAAAAATTTGGTTCCGGCGCCTCTGCTGTTAGTGAATGGTTAAAGTTGTCAATAATTTTGTAAACTATTGAACTGTCAAAGTTGTCAAAACAATATTTCGTGAATCTTGGTATGAAATTAGAAAATCCATGTGCATGTTATTATCAGGATGAGGGCCAATCCGCTTCCGACATAAGTCCATGGTTAGTCGCCGAACCTTCGCAATCTCCGACGACTCCAGGAAGTCCCGCTAAACACACCGTCATCACCCGAAAAACCGTCATCACGACGCAGCTTTAGCTTCTTCGCCATTTTTAGACTGAGCGAATTTCGCTTCAACGAAGGGAAAAACAGAATTCCATTTTCCGTTTTTTCTCGCATTTCGCTCCAAACGAACCCGGTTCTTGCAAACTTTCTAGCACCACAATGCACGCGAAAAAGTATTCCTAATCGAGCATTTTTATCTCTATTTTTTTTTTGTTCACAGCTGATTTGAAAAATCAGTTGAGATTTTATTATTTTTCAAAGTACGTTTTTCCCAGTGAAAAAAGTGACGGGTTTAATATAGGTTTTCCCGAGTGATTTTTATTTTGGCGGTGCTACGCGTATAAGGTTTTTAAGGAAATAGAAAAAATATGGTACTTAAACTGCCAAACTGCATTTTTGCCATTTCAGGGGCTTGCAACAATTTTTTCAGATTTTCCGATAAGACTGTTTGATGAAATATTCAGAGAACAATGTAATGAGACTCATCGACGTGCCTTGAAACTTTGAACTGAAATGTTTGATCCAACATTCCATTTTTACTTGAAATCCGTTTGGGAGATGTGATGAATTTATTACAATCATAGAATTTTATAGCTCAAGTAGAACTTTCGAAGTATATTTTATAAAGAAATTATATATATAATATGATATTTAAAAAGTATACTCGATACATCACGTTAAACGAGGCTTTCGATGTTTATTTTTGATTTGCTTTCGAACAAAGTACTTAAGACTTACACATTTTAACGTTATTTCAGAATATTTGAAAAAACAGCCCCGGTAATTTTATACCTAAGTTTAAGAGAAAGTATTTTGAGTGGCCTTATTAGTTTTACCAGTAGGCAATCTTCAACGAACAAAAAAATTTATAATTACATGTAAGTCGTAGATTTTAAAGCGTATCGCATTATTTGATCTCGAGTCCCAGTGTTCTATTGCATTTACAAAATTTACGAAAAAATTTATGTCTGATTGAAAATGTATATAGTTTAAGAAAATTGCTTAATCGCTTTGTAGTCGTAGATTTGCAATTAAGAAATGCAATATTTGTACCGGTGTTTTTATTTATAAGTAGAATCTTCGAAATTTGTTATTTTTTCCGTCCTCAATCATCGTCATCGCATATTTTATCAATGGTTTACGAATAAACAGATTTATATTGAAAAAAGTCGTTTATTTTTCCACTTCTGAAGAATTCTATACACTTGATTCGTAAATAAAAATCTGAACTATCGGCTTTTTTGGCAGCTCTTGCGAGGATAAACTCATGTTCTGCAAAACATTTTTTATTGCTTCTTCGAGTTCTTTTTCAGGGCTCGTTTGGCTCATGGATCCGCGTTTTAATCGTGGAATCGAAATTCCTGTTAATACTTTCCTGTAATAAAATAAATTTTTTTAAATGAATTATCCTATAAAAATAGTAGTTTCAGTTTTTCCAACCTGAGATCGTGATTGAACATTGGGGCATCATTTCCTCGTTGGTCACCGATTTTTTTTAGCACTTCGGAAAAAACTCCTTGGAGAGATTGAAGTTGCTTCCAGGAGCTTGCATATTGTCGACGAACTAGTTCTATGATCGTGCTAGTCATGGCCAGGCCGAGTAAAATGTATATTGTGCAGAGTAACATGTATTTTGGATTTTCTGCAAGTCGGAATAGTTGGGATTTAAGATCCAAGAATCAGCGTGTTAAAAAAAAATCTATTTTTTTGTAAAAAAACTTTACACACCAGCGACAAGATCTCCAAATCCAATAGTCGTCATTGTTACGAAACAAAAGTAAAAACCTTCAAAAAACGTCCAATTTTCTTCCCAGAGAGTGAAAATCATGGCTCCGCAAGATAAATAAAAGAAAAGAAAAGCCACTGCAGCAAGGGCGCCTGAAAATTTCCCTGAGCTATTATCGAGGATTTGAAATCATCAAGATTTTTGAAATATTTTACAAGAACAAAGTTTCTGTTAGGTTTTTAATTGATTATTCACCTAAAAATTTCCTGACTGCTGGATTACTCGGCATGCACGACATGAAATCGTGTGGCAATTTCGACCTCATTTTCGCAACAACTTCAGCCAAAAATTTTCCCCAATCTGCTATCACTGTCAAGGTCAGTGGAATTCCAATCAGGGCGAAAAGTATGCAAAATACTCGGCCCTCCAAAGTTCGTGGTGTTACGTTTCCATAACCAATATAAAGAACAATTATAATTAGTAATAAAAATGAGTGGAATTGAAAAAAGTGCTGTTTCATGACAAAAATGTTTTTTAATTAAAAGTTTCCTTTAAATAATTTGTATGATAAAAATAAAATCAAAAATACCTATTGTTGTAATAACAGTGCTCGCGAAAAAAATTGCTTGCAGAACTTTCCATTTTTCCGGTGGAACATTTTGTTCATTTTCCCAACTTGTGGGATTCACATCTTCGTTATGAATAACAAACATCGGTAATCCAAAAGACAAAGCTTCTTGTACTAATAACTCATAAGCTTCCAACTCAATTTTCACCTTAAATATTAGAATTGAATTTAAAAAACCGTCGAAATTACACAACAAATTTTTCATGAAAACTAAGAAATTCATAAAATAGCAATTTAAGCAATATAAATAAATCACGCACTGGAAAATGACTCATGAGTTCCAAGCTAATATGAAAATTCAGTAAACGAAAAATTGGAAAATTTTTTATACCAATCTCTCGAAGTTGGTCATATCAGTGTTATTCACCACTGAAGTGATAAAATTCCGTCTTTGCCAGAGCAGAGTATTTTTGAATTGCTTCAATCGCGCGCGTTCCGCTGGATGTTCTATGTGCCGAAAGATCTAAATATCCGGCAAACGAGTTCAATGAAGATCCGAGGATGAAATGTTTACAAATTCAAACAGCCAACAATAAACGTACATTGTTTATAAGATCGGAATATCAGACACGCTCGAAGTAAGATGTTAAGACCGAAAAAAGCTTCTCTTTAATAAAAAATCTATCAAGATCATAAAAATAATTTTAATTTAAAAACTTACCAATCCACCAAAAACTGTGTAAAGCACCAACGCCATCAAAAGTCCGACATGGCCCACAACAGGACGAAATTTTTTATAACAAATCTTTTCTTTTTCATTTCTTTCGCACTCGATAACTTGTTTTGATGGCACATCCGGAATTTCGTACATTTTTAATTTTCTTCGTTTTTAATTATCCATCACTTTTCAAAAAAAAAAACGGACGAAAAATAAGATGAGCTATGTGTAATTTCATATTTGATTATCCATTTCGAGGTGAGAGTAGATAAATTCACTTTCTTAAAGAAAGCACTTGTCAGTTTGATGAGAGTGTGATACTCGCGCAGGAGTAGAATTTCTGAAGTATTTTTGCTTCTCGGAGTGTCGCGCTATTAAAAGAAATATTTTTCGAAAGGTTCAAATCTGCGCCGGCGCCGCATGTTTTTTGTGACAGTGAACCGAAGTGTACTCGAGATAAAAAATAGTTCTTAATCACACTCTGCGGCAAAATCTGGTATTTATTATGGATGTCCAGAAAAATATTTTGTTGAGTAAAATAACGTTTTCGAGTAATTAATTGTTCCTCGGAGCCAATTCAATCTCTTAACATTTTTGCAATTTTAAAGTTTTTAAATAAAAAATAGTACACACAATAATAAATAAATTTTCAATATCATACATTTGTTTCACACCAAAAAATTCGTGTATTTGTTTTGTGATTTCTCATTATTGAACATTTTACTGAATTTTTCTCTGTAATTTTTTTTCAAAAAGTATGCATTCTTTTTAAAAAAATATAAAAAACACATCAAGTTAAAAATAAATGAACGAATTTGAAGCTTGGTAGGACCTTTTTATTGTACACGGTGTTTCAACAATTCTCAACAGCAATATTTTACATTCTTTACAAATACAACAATGAAACTCGATAACTTGAAATCCCCAACATATCCGAAGATGAAAAATAAACTTCAATTATTCAATAACCCGAACGGAATGAAATTTTAACAACTGAAATATACGTTGATTGATGTATACAAAGTAAAAGACTTAAATAACTGTGCGTGTTGATTAAACCGTTTCCCAATAAACTGTTGAAACTTTTTCAATAGACCAACAACAAATGTATGTATTATTACTTCGCTCTATGCCAATTTTAGAATAACTACCAATAGAATAAAACTTAAAAGCAAGTAACCGTATTCTGTGAAATTCGTTGCATTATATCGAGTTCTCTTTGTCAGATTAAACTATTCATATCACTTCTAAAGTACGTTTTCCGAAATTCGGATCAAGCTTGAATTTTTTTGGATAATCCTAATGTTCCCGCAAAAAAACCCTAAAAGCGTCATCGTTGAATCAAAGGAAATTCTGAGCAAATGGATACAAGCAAGCAACGAATTAGCTTAAAACTGAATCTGTTTTTTCTACTTCAAGCGCATCGAGTTGCAATGAGCTGTACTATGAAAATATTACTTTTTTTAATAGGTGCTCTACTTCGTCTTTCAAAAGGAGACAATCTGGGATTTTTCAAGCCCCGAATAATCTGCTGAAAAAGCTGGGATTCTTAGCAGCTTCGATGGCCCTGTGGAAAATAGAATCGATGTTTTTGAACACTTGCTCGCTAGACTGAGCGGCGTTGACGTAATTGTGGGTGCCTCTAATTGCGTAGTAGTCGACGAGAGGCTGAGTTTGAGTGTGATAAGTCACAAGTCGTTTTTTTAATGCTTCTACATTGTCATCGGACCGTCTCACCAGAGGTTCACCAGTCACCTGAAAAACAAACAAAAATACGGTTTCAACAAGGGTGTAGCCATTAATAGTATATTTCTTCACTAGTGTGGAAATATGATAAATAAATATAATAAATAAAATTGAATTTTTTTTTCTATTTACAACCTGGTACTGCTAAGTTGACACTCAAGGCAGCAGTACCATTCCCTTCAAATTAATCTAATCGTCCCCAATTTTTGCATATATATTCCATTAATTTGTCGTCAATTTTTCATGAAAGGATTAAAGGTCTACCGTAACTATTTATCATTTTCTTCATAGTTGACATAGTTATTATGTATATCTCACGTGTAAGTTACCAAATTAGGGTCCGTGCACATAATATGTCACACGTTTTGGGGGAGAGGACGAGTTTCAGCGAATTGTGACAATCTGTGACGTGGGAGAAGGAGGGGGGGGGGCTATCCAAACCGTGACGTTACAAATTTTTCTTTAAGAAGGAATATTTTTCATATCCATCAATTTTTTTCAAACTTAGAAGGTTCACAATAACTTTCTTTTTGTTGCATGCAAAATGTTTCTGTATTTTCAGAGGATAAGAGTGTGCAGAGAATGCCTGTTATTTAAAACATTTAAACGTACTCTTTCTAAGTAGAAAAACCACACAACACAGTAACCTTCAACAAACTTTCATGTGAAACGTTTCATCCTTTTACATAAAAGTTGGTTGCAAGCTTGCTGAAGTTTATTGTGCGGTGTGCCGTGTAGGAAGAAGAAGAAGTCATAACTGAGGATAATAAAAAAAAATATTTTTTTTTAATTTTACTAGAATTTGAATTCATGTTTAACGATTTCCGCGGCATTTTCGGGATTTCAAATAGGATTATTAAAAACTTTTAAAATAATATTGCAATTAATTATTGCATATACTTAAGGTTTAGAGACAATGTTAAGAGACAACGTTTCGAGAAAAAAAAAAGTTAGCCCATCTGGCTGATTTAGCGGGAAATACTGGTGTGACGCTCATCGCAAGAAGCACTGATGAGCACTTGTGAGAGCGAGATGGCAAGACATAAGAACAATTTTTATAGCCAAATTGTTATCAATATAATTTATGTAAACAATTTGGTCATGTTCATGGCCAAGTGTTAACAAGATTCTGGCTTATGATTTTGCTTAAGTCTGGGCCAAGACTTGGTGATTTTATGAATGTCAAAAATGATTTTCATGAAAATTTATTAACTTATATATAAAATATCTGATAAGGCAAACCTCATTAGAAATAAATCCACAGCAGCTTCTTATTTTAATCGAATCAAATCAAAATTTTTTGGTAGCATCAAAAATAACTCTTACGAATTTGTCGTGAACGAATGAGAGCCCAAAAATGATTATTTATGATTTTTGATTTTATATACAACCTGGTACTGCTAAGTTGACGCTCGAGGCAGCAATAGTATCACCCTTTTCAATTAATCCAATCGTCCTCAATTTTTGCATATGTATTGCATTAATTTGTTGTGAAAGGATCAAAGGTCTACCTCTAATTATTCATAACTTTTATCATAGTTGACATAGTTATTATGTTAACTTCTCACCCCCTTCTCCCAACCTCCGATCATTGACAATATATAAACGCTAGATTCAATAAAAAACGTTGATTAAAATTATATAATTGCAAGAAAACGTATTCAAAAAATTTAGATACAAAAGTACTGAAATTGGAACTGAATCAATAAACCATTGAAGTATTCTACAAGTATACATATTTATTACCAAAGAATTGCTGATAAATATAAACAAATATAAATAATGAAAAAATTGATTAGATTAATTTTAAGACGTGATACTGCTGCCTTGAGCGTGAAATTAGCAGTACCAGGTTGCAAATAGAAAAAAAATCATAAATAAACATTTCTAAGCTCTCATGCGTTTATGACAAATTTATAAGAGTTATTTTTGATGCTACGAAAAATTTTTGATTTGATTCGATTAAAATAAGATTAATAACTTTGTAACTTACCCGCGAGATATATGTACTAAATATGTTAACTTTAAAAAAAGTTATAAATAATCATGTTAGAATATTGATTCTTTTACGACACATTATTGCAATATATATGCAAAAATTAGGGACGATTGGATTAATTTGAAGGGATGGCACTGCTGCCTCGTGCGTCAACTAAGCAGTGCAGGTTCTAAATAAAAAAAATTTTTAATAAATTTTTTTGGGCGCTTATTCATTCACGACCAATTCATAAGAGTTATTTTTGATGCTACTAAAAAATTTTGAATTCATTCGATTAAAATTAAAATTTCATTGATAAGGGGCTGTGCACATAACACATCACACAATTTTTAGCTATTTTTGACCCCCCCCCCCTCCATGTCACACATCGTCACAAATCTTCGACTCCCTCTCCCCATCCTCCTGACATCATGTCACACGTCTTCTTATACCAAATTTTCAGTAATCACAAATATTATCTAATTTTTTTTTGCTGCTGTGGATTTATTTCTAATGAGGTTTGCCTTATCAGATATTTTATATATAAGTTAATCAATTTTCATGAATATAATTTTTGACATTCATAAAATCACCAAGTCTTGGCCAAGACTTAAGCAAGATCATAAGCCAGAATCTAGTTAACACTTGGCCATGAACACGACCAAATCTTTTACATAAATTATATTGATAACAATTTGGCTATAAAAAATTGCTACTTGTTTTTATGTCTTGCCATCTCGCTCTCGCAAGTGCTTGTCAGTGCTTCTTGCGATGAGCGCCACACCAATATTTCCCTCGAAATCAGCCAGATGGGCTAACTTTTTTTTTCTCGTAACATCGTCTCTTAACCTTCAAGTGGGGGAGGGAGGGGTCAGAAATAACTCAAAAGTGCGTGACGTATCATGTGCACAGCCCCCTTATACATCATTGTTGTAATCATTCTCATTGTATTTTAACTCGATACTCACATCATCTTTCATGTGAACTTTGGGAGGAGCAAATTCTTCGTGGTACGTTCGACCACTAGCGATGTGGATCAAACGCCCTGTGATGCGCTTGAGGAGAAGATTGTCGTCGATGCCAAATTCGATAACCGCGTCTAGCTTCATTTTTCTTTTCTCCAGCATTCCATCGAGCTGTATAAAACCATTAATAATGAAATTTCAGTACTCAGTTGGAAGATTCGATGGAGAAATTTTTATTATTTCGAATCAAAAATTTGTGAAAGATATGTATTGCGTCAAACTTTGTTATACTTTTTCAGCTTGAGCTACGTTCCTCGGAAAACCATCAAGGAGAAATCCTCGCTTGCATTCAGGCTTGTCGAGGTTCTTGTCAATCATGTCAACGACCAAATCGTCGCCAACGAGTTTTCCCTCATCCATTGTTTTTTTCATGAGCCCGCCTAAAATTGAGCCGGACTTGACTTCCTCCCTCAACATGTCCCCCGTTGACAAATGGCATACGCAGTAACGATCTTTGAGCCATGCTGCCTGAAAATCATAATTAAGATTTAAGGGTTATGAATTTGATTTACTAAAATTTTGCCTATTATACAGAGTTGACAAGTTCAAGTAATTTTGAAGTTTTTTAATAACTTGAACAAGTTTATCATTTTTTTGCATGCATTTTAACCAAAATTTGTCCTACAATATGAGCAGTTGAAAGCATTGAAAGCAAGAGACAAACTAGTAAGAGACAGAAAATATGGAATTGCCACTCTATCTGTCTCTTACTAGCTTGTCTTTTGTTCTCAATCGCTCATATGTTGTTTAGAAAATAACTTACTCATTTTTTTTTATTGCTGGAGGTCAAAATTTTTTTGCACTATAACTTTGTTCAGATAACTAGATTTTTATCGTTTTCAAATTCATAAATTCACTCAGTCCCAATGACTGAGTGAAAAATTCTTTGATTCCCAGGAAAACATGTCCCGAGAGCAGAATGATAATTTTTTTTTGTTAAGTGTTGCATAACAACTAAGACCAAACAAATAAACTATATGTGAACGAGGTTATTTTATCTTGCATAATTCGTGGAACAATGTAAAAAAGACGTGTTTTTTTACCTGAGTTCCTTTTCCACTTCCTGGAGGTCCTAGCAAAACTGCATTGATTCCTCGCGACGGAGTATCGAGTTTTTCTTTCAGGCTAGGCTCAGTTTTCGAACTCATTCTTGCTTATTTCGATGTAAAATTGGTAAAATTCAACTGAATTCAACTTGATACTGACAGCAAATGACAATTGCTGACAAATACTGATAAACTGACACGTTGACACTAGTGTTCACCAGTGCTGCCAGATTCGTTTCGAAACAAATCCGTATTCAGTACTGCACAGAGGAGGGGAAAAATCCGTACTTATCCGTACGCTCCACTGATCTATATTATACACTGGATAGAGGATGCCCTATGATCGCTTGGGTGAGCGCTGTGATTAATTGAAGCGGTGGCGGCGATTTTAACAGGAGGAGATTTTTATAAGTTTTGGCGGTTTCGCGCAGGAATTCAAATAAGCTCGAATCGTCATTATTCAAATCTGAATATATAAGTGAT